>NDXB01021211.1:52914-95480 GCA_002631895.1 Agapornis roseicollis
TTTTTTTTTTTTTTTTTTTTTTTTTTTTTTTTTTTTTTTTTTGACAAAGAGGAGTCTATTCTCTGCTTCCCTGTGCTATGGCTACAATTTAATAGGTGCAAGTCACAGTCTTATATGGGGTATAATTTTGAAATTATTTCTCTTATCTTGTATGAGAATAGACTACATCAGGCATCAAGTAATGAGTCTATTGGGAGTTCTAGTTGATTAATGACTGAGGGTTGGCCTGAATAATACTGAGCACTTACATAGCACTTTGCATGTTCAAAGCACTGCATAAACATCATCTAAATAAAACAAATGTGGTTCATTAAGAAATCTGTTCACTTGTATTCTGATGAGAAAAACAAGCATGCAAAAAAGCATGACAAATTACTTAAGTGTTTCTCCTTCTTGCAAAGGGAATTGTGTTTGAAATGAAGTTCATCCTTTTCCAGTATTTTGTACTTCAATATTTGTTTATTTTTCATTAGTAGAATGAGCTGACAACATTTAAGGTGTCTCTTTTTACAATGTATATTGTAAAAAAATAACTTTGGGGTTTATGACAGATATTCTGCATGACATTATTATTATGTGAATTAACACAGGAAACTTCAGCTTTAGCATTTAGCAGCATGTGGTAAAGAATTTTAATTTCCTTATTTTAAAGGTTAAGTGTTCCTTCAAGCCCACTTGTTACCATTTCCAAACAGAATAAACAGGAGCCTTCCTCTAAGAAAGCTACTAGTTCATTCTATAAATATTTTAATAGAAAATCTGTTGCTTTCATAGTCCTATCCTTAACTGAGCAGTCAAGAATGAATTTAAACAACTTTCTTTAATAACATGCAGAATTTTCTATTCCAAGGTTTGTTTTCAGGTTTGTTTTGTTGTTTTGTTTGTTTGTTTGTTTGTTTGTTTTCTCATTTGGAAAACTTATTTGAGTAAGCCTTGAGAAAATTATACAAATCATTGGCCAAGGTGGGCATGGGGATTGCTAAGGAATTTATTTCACACATGAACTATGTATTCATGCTCCACACTCACCAGCTCACAGAAGCTGACATAACTGTATTACTCATATACAGTTTGAAGCAAAGGGTAATATTTATATCTATATGATATTTAAATAATCTTCAGAAATCAGTGGTCATTGTTTTTATGCAGTGGTCTCTTCCTTGTGGCTAGGGCCACTCAGAGTCTTGAGAAGTGAACTTTAACCATGCTAGAAACAATACATGCTGAGCTACACCCTGTGATCAAAACTCTAGATAGTGATAATAACAGCACTTTTTAACTAGCCCACTTTTCTGGATAATCTTAATAAAAGACCATGAGCTGGGCAGAAGGACCATTGGAGCTATTTTCCTGGCAGATGCCATTCCCCTTGCTGAACTCCCAGCAATTCAATCCTAATATATAATCACCTTCTTTTGCACTTGACTACTTGCTTTCTCATCCAGGTCCTGTGACTTCTTTACTGGCAAAATACTGAAGCGCCCTTTCCTTCCTGGTTTTATACTTCTTCCTAGAAGGTAATAGCTGCTGGCAGGAAAAGAATGAAACACAGCCTTTGTATACAATAGAAAATACATGGGAAAGGAAAATCCCACTGAGCTCCTGGACATTTTAGAGAACATCTGCACAGCTTGGTATCGACAGTTGCCACTGACTCTGCCCATTCTCTTACACGGTAAGTTACAAAGCATTTCAAATATTGCTCTATGGAAGTCAGACAACTGTCTTTGCACAGCAGATTGGCTCGGAGCTCAAGAATGGAACACAGAACACTTACATTATAGAGGTGTATGTCACTTAGGACTTTGACAAACACTTAAAATGCTGAAATACCCTGCAATGACTGCCCTTAATTAACTTCTTAAAAGCAAACAAATGAACATGCAAACACAGCAGAATCAAAACAACTTCTTAAAAAGAAGGGTTTCATCCAGCAAATAGTTATTCTGGTGAACAATTCTTATTCTGTTGCCAACTTGAAAATATCTTTGAGAAATATTTGCTTGTTTAAAACTGAACTAACCCCACAAATAGAGTACAGCTTCCATAGATCTGAGGTCTATAGTATATTTACACATTTTATACAAAACTTAGAGAAGGGGACATAGGAAAAATAATAGAACTTTTTTTTCTTTATATTTTTTCAATCAATTATTTTACTTAGTGACTCTTTTATAAGACTAAATTAATTTTGAGGTTTTATTGATTTATTTTCCTTATTTTTCTCCCTTTTGAGCGCATGTGATTGCAGCACTCATGTGTGACAACCCAGAGTTTTAATTTTGTGTTAGAAATACAGACTAGCACATCTTTTCAGCTTTTATATAATACAGCCTTGGAAAACAGGCACAAGATCCCAAATGACAGCTGAAGAGGAAACTTATGGGATATGATCACCCACAAAGGTTAAAGCAGTGTTCAACACAAGTGCTTCACTTTGCAAGTAGCAGATGCTTTATAAATGTTACCTTTTATTCTGAAGTTCTAACCTATAGTCTATGAATTGAAGGACAATTCACTCCAGGAAAAGTTAAAAATTCATTTATACCAGTTCCAACCCACTGGAATAAACCAAAACTTAGCAGAGAAGAAATCAAATAACTCAGTATGAAATCATAAGTCTAAATCAGATAGGAGATCAAGAAAAATACAAAAGTAAAACGCTTCAGCAGAGGAACAGGTAACAGGTGGACAAGTACAGTCTCAGGAAATCTGCCAAGCACTGAAAAGTTTAATAAAAAGTGGACTTAATGTGAAGTAATTACAAAATTTAATTTTGGGATGATAATTATTGTTGAAACTACCAGAGACTGTCTGAATAAGAGGAATAGGACTGTAAGGAAATTGCAATAAGGAAACATCCATAATTTACTTTCATAAACTTCACACCAAACAAATTTTGTAATGACTGGATTTATTGATCAGTAGTTGACCATCTGAAGCTAAGGCAAAATTTCTTCCAGTCCACCTTTTTTTTTCTAGGTTCCAGGTTCATAAGCCCCTTATTGGACTTGCCTTTATTGAACTTTTCAGTTCTCAGCAGTTTTTCTAAGACTGTATTTATTTATCTGATGCTTGTTCCTTTGCAGGCATGTACTTTTGTATTCTTGATCTTTTTTTCTTGTCTTGTCACCTCTTAGATTGTTATTTCATAGTCATTTGTCTGATTACTTTCTTGGTGAGCTAATGTACCTAATTCTCCTTTATTTCCTAAGATGGATATTCTCAGTTCTCTCCATTTTAATAGTGAAAGAACTGAACTGCTCATAAGTTTTGTCATCATGAGGATGTTCATGCAATTATTAGCACACTTCATCTCTTTCAGTGAGAATGTCCTCTTCTTTTGCAGTTCTCTTTTACACCAAAAACCACAGGAACAGGGGCATCTCTACCTGATGTGGGAACTGACTTCTTGGTCACATTTATGCAATCTGTTAAAGAAATGGGGAAAGAATATTCTATTATATGCTTGAGGGAAGGGATGCTATCTACAGGTACCCTGACAGGACAGAGAAGTGGGCCAATATGAACTTCACAGTGTACAACAAGGCCAAGTGGAAGGTCCTATAGATAAAACAGAAATGTTTGTATTCAGCCCAGAAAGGCAACCACAACCTGGGCTGCATAAAACCAAGTGTTTCCAGCAGCAAGTCAAGAAGGTGATTTTCCCACTCCACTCAACTCTCATGAGCTCCCAGATGGAGTACGGCATCCTACTCTGGGGTTGTCAGTAAAAGAAAGACATGGACCTGCTGAAGTGGGTCCAGAGGAGGGCCATGACAATCATCAGAAGGCTCAAACACCTCTCCTATGAAGAGGTTGTAGAATCATAGAATCATTACGGTTGGAAAGGACCCCCTGCCATAAGCAGGGACACCTCACACTAAACCATGACACCCAAGGCTTCATACAATCTGGCCTCGAACACTGCCAGGGATGGAGCACTCACAACTTCCTTGGGCAACCCATTCCAGTGCCTCACTACCCTAACAGGAAAGAATTTCTTCCTTATATCCAATCTAAACCTCTCCTGTTTAAGTTTGAACCAGTTACCCCTTGTCCTGTCACTACAGTCCCTAATGAAGAGTCCCTGCTAAGCATCCCTATAGGCCCCCTTCAGATACTGGAAGGCTGCTATGAGGTCTCCACGCAACCTTCACTTCTCCAGGCTAAACAGTCCCAACTTTCTCAGCCTGTCTTCATATGGGAGGTGCTCCAGTCTCCTGATCATCCTTGTGGCCCTCCTCTGGACTTTTTCCAACAGCTCCATGTCCTTCTTATGTTGAGGATACCAGAACTGCACACAATACTCCAGGTGAGGTCTGACGAGATCAGAGTAGAGGGGCAGGATCACCCCCCTTCAACCTGCTTGTCATGCTCCTTTGGATGCAGCCCAGGATACGATTGGCTTTCTGGCAGGCAAACACACATTGGAGCTGGCTCATGTTCATTTTCTCATCGACCAACACCCCCAAGTCCTTCTTTGCAGGGCTGCTCTCAATCTCCTCTCTGCCCAACCTGTAGCTGTGCCTGGGATTGCTCTGACCAGGTGTAGAACCTTGCATTTGTCATGGTTAAACTTCATAAGGCTGGCATCAGCCCACCTCACAAGCATGTCAAGGTCCCTCTGGATGGCATTCCTTCTCTTCAGCATATCCAACAAACCACACGGCTCGGTGTCATCAGCAAACTTTACCCTTAGTGAAGCCATGCTGGCTGTCACCAAGCACCTTGTTGTTTTTCATGTGACCTAGCATGCCTTCCAGGAGAACCTGCTCCAAGATTTTGCCAGGCACAGAGGTGAGACTGACTGGTCTGTAATTCCCAGGGTCATCCATTTTCCCTTTCTTGAAAATGGGGGTGATATTTCACTTTTTGAAGTTGTTGGGAACTTCCCCTGACTGCCATGATTTTTCAGATTTGATGGCCTGTGGCTTAGCAACTTCACTCGCCAGCTCCTTCAAGACCCACAGATGGATTTCATCAGGTCCCATGGACTTGTGCATGCTCAGGTTCTTAAGATGGTCTGGAATCAGATCCTCTCCTACAGTGGGCCCAAGGTCTTCATTCTCACAGTCCATGCCTGCCTTCCAAGACTTGGGTGGTGTGGTCAGAGCCTTTGCCAGTGAAGACCAAGGCAAAGAAGTCATTGAGAACCTCAGCCTTCTCCAAATCCTGTGTAGCCAGTTCACCCGATAGCTTCCGGAGGGGACCTATTTTGTCTTTTATTTGCAAAGTACCTGTAAAATCCCTTCCTGTTATCCTTAACATCCCTAGCCAAATTTAATTTGAACTGGTCCTTAGCTTTCCTCACCTGGTCCCAAGCTTCCCGGACAACATCCCTGTATTCATCCCAGACCGCCTGTCCTTTCCACCTTTTATAAGCCTCTTTTTTCCTTTGAAATTTCCTCAGCAGCTCCTTATCCATCCAAGGAGGTCTCCTGCCCCCCCTGCTGCACTTCCTTCTAGTTGGGATGCAACACTCCTGAGCTTGTAGCACATGATCCTTGAATATCATCCAACAGTCTTGGGCCCCTGCCCTCTAGGGTTATATCCATTGGAACCTTACTATGCGTGTTCCTGAAGAGGCCAAAGTCTGCTCTCTTGCAGTCCAGTCAGTGAGTTTGCTGCACACTCTGTTCTTCATTCTGGTGAAGGGAAGGCTCTGAGGAGACAGTATTGTGGCTTTTCAATTTTTGAAGGGGTCTTGCAAGAAAGACAGAGAGAGACTTTTTTACCAAGGCCTGTACTAACAGGACAAGGGGAAGTGGCTTTAGACTGAAGGAGTGTAGATGTAGATTAGACATAGGAGTAGGGATTTTTTACACTGAGGGTAGTAAGACACTGGAACAAGTTGCCCAGAGAGACTGTGGATGTCCCATTATTGGGACAGTTCAAGTCCAGGTTGGATGGGGCTTTGAGCACCTTGGTCTAGTGAACGATATTCATGTCTGTGGCAGGGGGCTTTCTCCTCAAACCATTCTGTGATTCTCTGAACATTAACATAAGGAGGTAGGTGAAAAAGGGTGGTGGAGTCATGAAGTGAAATGAAACATGGTACAGTCAAAACAGCTGGAGTTACAGAAAAATTGAGTGTAGTGTTTCAAATGAATGTGGAAAAGAAACTGCAATAAGTACAAGTGTGTCCAAGGGTTTGGGAGATCTGTAATACTATGTACTGGTGTGTTACAATACCTAGCATGGTTAAGTTATGGTATGGAGTTGAGTCTTATGGCACTAAATGAGCCTTATTTACCATAGTATCAGAGAAATGTCAGGATCTGCAGCAGTAAGGAAAGACAATTCCACCTATTAAGGAAGGTATGCGCTGAGAGCGAGGAACTGGTTCTGAAAAACAACTTTTTCCATCAGATGGGGTGATAGCTCCGATTTATTTTTTTTTAGTTTTAATCCACAGCTCTTTGTATGTCTTGGTAAGCTGAGTTTAAAAATTCATTCAACTGAATCAGCCTTTAGTAATCAGAAATCCAGGCTAAGGAACCACTGGTTCAGATTTTCAGGTCTGCAAGTTGATACTGAAGTGCCTAAAGCCCACATAATTTTGGCTGAAGTATTTTAATATTTATTAAGGGGGGCTGCTTGTTTGCTTCTTTATGAGTGTTTGTTAGTTTTTAATTTGGATCTATTATCTGAAGCCTAGCTCAGGACTGAGGATTTGTGACTTCAGAAGCTTACTCTTTTCAGTTTAATGCCTCTCTGCCAACATACAACAGTAGCATAGCAATAGCAAGTTTTAAAAGGAATGTTGTTTTGGTTAATTTCACAATTGGTATTACAGTGAAGACAAAGCTAGCTCAGAATGCCTTGCAGATCTTTTAAATCAACAGCTTGCATAATATTGCTTGCATTACCAGAGGCTGCTTCCTTTATATTGGGTAAAATGAGGTGATACACACTCAACAAAATGGAGATTATTTTTCTATGGCATTTGTTCAATAAAAATTTTTTGAAAGGCAGTATAAGTTTGTTTTTCTTTTTCTTTTTTTTTTTTTTAAGTGTTTTTCTCCATAAAGTAGTTTCCATTTGACAAGATTCCATTTGACATTAGTTTAACTAGAACTTGTATTTAAAATTGTACCTTTCATAAACACGCCATTAAAATCACCATTTAAGCCTTAATAATATCAAACTGGGATACAGACTATTAAATTTCCCCANAAGTGTTTTTCTCCATAAAGTAGTTTCCATTTGACAAGATTCCATTTGACATTAGTTTAACTAGAACTTGTATTTAAAATTGTACCTTTCATAAACACGCCATTAAAATCACCATTTAAGCCTTAATAATATCAAACTGGGATACAGACTATTAAATTTCCCCAATCCTAGTGGCTTTTTTCAGTGTGACTAGCAATTTAAGTGAATGCATCATCTTCCAGTTTTAAAGAGTAACCTCACGATGTGGGCCAGTGAAAGAACAAGTCAAATAGTACCTTTTATTTGAATGCTTTGAGCAATTCTGCTGCTCTGAAGCATAACACAATGGTATCTTCTCTCATTTTCCTAGTTAGTAGTACAGGGTGGAGAATCAGTACAGTTATTTCTGTGTCATGAGCACAGCATACTGACATGACTCCACACACGTGGACTGGCAATTCTTCATTTTTCTACTGGCAGATCTAGAAATCAGAATTTTGGGGTCTACAGATTAAATTCTGAAATACTTTATATATCTATATGTTTATAACTCATAGGAAATTCTAGAGGATATCCATTATTTTCAAGTTTTGTCAGGAAGAATAAAAAGTCAGACTTATAAATAAGAACAGAAAATAATTAAATAAAAAATCCTGCTTGGTTTATTTTTATTTTCCTACATTGTATCTGAAACAATCTGTTAGTAAGTCCTATTGGGATTCAGAGCAGCCCTGTAGAGAAGGACCTGGGGGTAGTGGTCGATGAGAAAACGAACATGAGCCGAGAGTGTGTGCTCACAGCCCAGAAAGCCAACGGTATCCTGAGCTGCATCAAAAGGAGTGTGACCAGCAGGTTGAAGGGGGTGATCCTGCCCATCTACTCTGCTCTCATCAGACCTCACCTGGAGTATTGTGTGCAGTTCTGGTGTTCTCAACATAAAAACAACATGGAGCTGTTGGAAAAAGTCCAGAGGAGGGCCACAAGGATGATCAGGAGACTGGAGCACCTCCCATATGAAGACAGGCTGAGAAAGTTGGGACTGTTTAGCCTGAAGAAGTGAAGGTTGCGTGGAGACCTCATAGCAGCCTTCCAGTATCTGAAGGGGGCCTATAGGGATGCTTAGCAGGGACTCTTCATTAGGGACTGTAGTGACAGGAAAAGGGGTAATGGGTTTAAACTTAAACAGGGGAGGTATAGATTGGATATCAGGAGAAATTTCTTTAGTGTGAGGGTGGTGAGGCACTGGAATGGGTTGCCCAAGGAAGTTGTGAGTGCTCCATCCCTGGCAGTGTTCGAGGCCAGGTTGTACGAAGCCTTGGGTTGCATGGTTTAGTGTGAGGTGTCCCTGCCTATGGCAGGGGGGTTGGAACTAGATAATCTTAAGGCCCTATCCAACCGTAACGATTCCATGATACTATGATTCTATTGGAATAAGAACTTGGTTCTGCTCTTGAACAAGGGTCTTGATGCAGTGCTTTTAGAAGGAGAAATAGATTAGCAACAGCATGAAAACATTAAATTTTAATATGATTCAAATTTTTCTCAATACTTTCATGTGTCATATAGCCTTTGAGAGACAAATAAATAAATAAATAAAGCAATAGTTTTCAACAAGCAGAGGCAAAATGTGAAAATTCTGACTCTTCATCCCAGTATCGTGTTAGAGAGAAAAAAACTGGCAGTACCCCTTAGGCTTATTTTAGAGTTAAAGGAAGAGAGCAAAATAGTGCTGATATGGAATTTGGTTAAGTTCAATAAGGGAAGTTTGGAAAATAGTCTTTGTTGTCTACGAGCAGGCTGTTACAAAGCTGTGATTAACTCAACACCCCACACCAAAGAATGTTTCCACTAGAATATTTATAAACTCAGATAACATATAGGTGAATGTCATTGCCTATCAAGTAGTTTAAGATTACAGAAAATACTGGGTTTTGTGGAATAATTGCTGATAGAGGGAGAAAAAGTTTTCATGAATGTAGAAGAAATTCTGGGTTTCAAGACAATGTCTGGATATTTAATGTATTTGTTTGTTATTTGTAGCAGATAATTGAACTTTGTTTCTACTCTTGGACTCTTAGGTTCATTCTTTCTATCATTGTGAAGTCCTGGTACCCTTACTGAGATTTCATGTGAAAAGGAAAAACATCCGGCAATGGAAATATGGTAGCAAGGCAAGTGTTTGCTCTATAACTATGGGCAGTAATAGATGTTCTGTTCCTCAGTAATATCTCCATCAAGAGAAATACTATTATTGTCATCCATCTGGAAGGGAATTTAAGTTGCAGAATCACTATGGAAGATCAAAATGACATTATTATGCAGGCTGGGATTAAAATGTTTCTTCTTTTTTTTTTTTTTTTCATATTGTTCATTCAAGAAGAAAAGAAAGGATGGGAGTGAAGAAACATCAATACATGGATAAGAATATAATTGAACAACTAAGTAATTGCATTTACCTGAACTTACAGGACCTGTACAGAGAAATTTATTGCAATACAGCATTTAAGTAACATGTTTTGTTTGTTTGTTTGTTTGTTTTTTTTTATCTTCAGTCTGCTTGAATCATTTGTATACAAAAAGCAGCTTACTTTAGGATGTATTAGAAAAACTAATAAGGGAAACAAAAGGGGATGGAGTGAGGGGGAACCAAAGAAATACAAGGTCATGGAAGATTTACTTAGCTTGTATGAGATCAATATCATTTTTGTAACTCGTTATCCCAAGCCGAAACGATGGTATAAAAATCAACAATGTATTGAAGTAACTACATCTTCCTCAGCAAGATTTATGAGACAAAGGAGAAAGAAAGGAAGCTAACTCCTATATTGCCAAAGATATCAAGTCTTCATTAATATTGTGAAAACAACATCATTTATATTTATTTTCAGTGAGTTGCAAAAATCCAATAGACGCATACAACAAACAATATATGTTTTGCTGTGACATTATGCACAGCATATAATTTTTAAACCATATTTCCCCACACTGGATATAGTCAATGAAGCCTGGTTTAGCTACCGTGGTAGAACAGCATTTTACATTTCCTTCCTTCCTTCTATAGTTGTAGTTGAACCTTTCTTCCTTGATTTCAAAACCAGTTGCATCCACAAGACCTGTTCTTGTCTGTGCAAACTAAATCACTGCTTCAGAAAATAATGATGGAATGACAAGAGTCAGAAAAAAAAAATCAGGGGCCTAAGGGTTATAAGCCATATACAATATGGCAGTATTTATACATATGGTAAGACTGTCAAATAGTGGATTTAGGTTTGTTGCAATAAAATAATTAGAAATGTTACAAAAAACATAATTACAGAGAAAACCTACATGATAAATTTTGCAAAGGCATTATTACTGTCTCTGAGGAAAATCTGTGCATATGAATATCCATGCTGTCCACATTTAAGTAGCTTAGTTGTCCCTTTCCAGATATATGCAGAATTTACACAAAATTTTGCTATATGAAAAATTATTCCTGTGTCACTCCTGAAGAAGTCACTTTCAAGTAAGACCAGCATTTCTATACTTCCCTCAGTCATGTAAATCTCCATTCATCTCATAATTAAGTCATGTTGCAAGTAGGAAGAGCAGAACAGAGGGGTAATACAGACCAACATTTTAGGAAATCAAGAAATGAAGCAATTTTTAAGATCAAAAAGATCTCATCTGTCACCTGTGCAGTCCTATTTTTACTAAAAGGAAATTACAAGCTGAACAAGCTATCTTTTTTTCCCAGTTGCTATAATATACTACTCTCAGCCTCTAATCTAAAATACCGAAATCTACAGTAATGCCTTGCAAACTGACTCCTGAAATGATTTTCTATAAACAATAGCTGTATTCTTGAAATTGAGGAAGTGCAAAACTATTATTTCAGTTTCATCACAAATGGAAATTATTTGTATATCTGTCTGTGTGGCCTGCATTTTCTTTGAGCTGTACTAATTCAACAACTGGTTCAAGCTTTATGATTTTATGCATTGATCTCCAGGGGAACTATAGCTAACTTGCGGCCCTGGAGATTTATCTAATTCATCTTGTTGATTTATCTTTCTGAAGAAGAATTTCCTGTTGCATAATTTTGAGCACATTTGATTCAAAATTAATATTTGAAATGCAGACAAAAGAGCCCCAATGGATCTTTATCAAATGTACAGTATATCCCTGCAAAGTTGGAAGGTTTCAAAGGTGTATATATAATACTATGTTGAGAATACTTTATTAGATGTGTTACATTAAATTGTTCAGTATAGTTTGTGCCCTATTCTTCAAGGTCAAGCTATTATATATTATTTCTCTGTTGTATCTGTGATTGTCAGTACTACCTAAAAAAATACCAATTGATCCACTGTTTGATTCACACAATGGTCTTTTCTAGCTGTTTATTTTAATGTGCATATTGATGTTCTGCATAACTGATTAAAAGGCAGCATAGGATTTTGACATGTAACAGAGCAGGGTTATGCCTAGTCTAAACCCATGGTTTTGGCAACAGGAAATAATACTTTTGCTGAGATTACAATTTTTAAAATCTGGAATTTTGATTTTTAGGCTTTTGAATACCCCACTGATGTGGTTTGGCACCTTCTAAAGAGTAAGCATGCCAAGAAATACCAGATTTGGTGTCGGGTGAAAACTGTGATATAATTTACCATGTTGTGATTTACCATAGGTAGAAGGGTTACAGAAAGAAAGGGAGAAAGCCCTTTGTTATTCACTGCTGTTTTCAAATACCAAATTAGCAATGTCTGCATATGATTCTATCCTGTCCTTTTCCCTTGGGTGTTACTTATGTCTCACAACAAACTGAAACCTGCTCGTGTTTTGGCCTATGGCAACCTGAATGTAAAAATCTTTTGGCAGAGGGTCACACAAAAAGCAACAATTTTCCTAACCTTTCCACCCAAATGTTTTTAGAAAGTGCAAAGGGATTAGCAGACCAAAACCTTTTTGCCCACAGACATCATTTGCTTGTTGCTGAAGTAGCAAGTATAGGCCAACAAAAGGAAGCTTAAGGGTCCTCTGCAAGCATGTTTCTGGAGATACTATTTAGCTGTTAAAATGAGAAGCAAAATGTAATTCTTACTCCTTTTTATGTAGATATGATAGGAAAATGTGTATTAGCAAAAATCAAATATTAAAAATGTAACATAACAAAGACTTGACCTGAGTGAACATGCTAATTTCTGAATTTCAGACTAGGCACTTGTTCAAGTAATTACAAGTTAACTAGATAGATAGCCTTGTACTGGATGAGAGCAAATTTTATTTCTTAAAGTTTCTTAATATTGTGGCAGCATGACTCACAGAAAAAGGAGCAAAACCCAAGAACTTTTGAATAGCTCTACTGAGTGTCAGTGCAGTGAAACTTGCAAATTTTGAATGTTCATTTTTTTGTTATTGTAAATTTTTGCCTTAGTTCTCTATAAATTTGCCTGTATTCCTTTTTGGCAGTTCCATTTTCTTTCTAACACTTACAAAACCTTTCTACTAAGGTTCTGGGAGTTGCCATCTACTCAGGAAAAAAAATATAGACCCTTTTATCAGGATTTAATCCAACATAACTTTAAGAGAAATTGATCTTGAAGTGATTGGTGTTCCTTATATTTTTAAAAGCAGGTTCATTTAAAGTGACATTTCAAATGAACTTACGGAATTTTTGAAAGTACACACACAAAATATATAACACCAACCACATTCTGCTTCTGCAAGTAGTAGCAAAGAAATCCACTTCTGAAAAGAACAATTTCTATTTTGGATACACTGTGAGTGGGTACATTTTGAATTATTAGTTTACCAGCATTGATGTAAAATACTAATGTGTTAGCTGAGGAGAAAAATAATGCTGGGAAAAAATATTCAGGGTTTATGATCGCTAGAGTTATGAAGACATAGCAAAAAGTTAATAGGTCTGATTACTTTTTATTATTGAAGCTCTCTGTGTGGGTTCTTAGTGGGATTCTGCAGCAGTTGTTACGAGTTGCAGAGTTCAAGTGTAAGGATTTTACTCACAGTGGAAGTAGCAAATAGTGAAGCTTTAGCACTTTCCTGTATGGCAAGCAAAGGTGTTGGGGTTTAGATGGGATTGCTTTCAGGAAGTTAGGCATGAATTATTGGTGCATTCTTCTTCTTTGGTCAGAAGGGAAACAGTCCCATGAACTTTTCTCATTTACAGTGGATTTTGTTTTTCTATCACATATATATCTGTAGCAAGCAGAAAACAGTTATCCAAAAAATTCTGTAATTCTTTGAGAGCTTCATTTTGAAATAATTTCATAATTTGTATTTGAAATCAATACATCTATGCAATTAAATTGATAAAAAAATATGAAATGTTAATGTCATTTTAATGTCTTGAAGAAGATACTGTAGTATTTTGCATGAAGGTATGAATTGAAAATACTGGCATTTCATAAGCCATCAGTTGGGCAGAAAGTACTTCCAAAATGTAAAATATAACCATATATTCAGTAAAACTGGCCATACTGCTAGTGAAGTTCACATTTTTCTCCAATTTTAGCTCCTTTCTACTTAATGAATCGTTCACAATCTGATTACTATTTCTGGGAATATGTCTTTTATTTTGTGTATGCCCAGAATAATTTCAACAAGTGGTGTGGGAGTGTGGTATGTTTTGACTTTCAATGAAGGAGTATAATACACACAGCTCAGAATGGCTTGTTCTCTTTTATTTTGGAATGTTTTCTTATACTTTCAGGATGTGTATTTTAGGCTAGTAAATACATTTAACACCATGGACTATAAAAGCATATTTAAGAATTTGAAGTTACGCTTGATTCATGAGTTTGACTACTAATGGTCTTTGAGGTTTCAGCCATAACCTATGGGATCTCTGGGATCCTGTGGACCTGACATTCTGAATGTTCAATATCTCAATAAAATGACACAAATCACCTCTAAAAGTTTTAGTTTTAACAGCTTTCAAGCTGTGACTTGTGAGAAGACAAGGAAGAGAAAAGGTTCACAATCACTTTGTACGCTGGAAACTGTTTCATATGACTACTTATTTATGAGTCTCCCTATAAGTTAGCTGACCTTAAATTATGATCCTCTAAGTTTTGAGCAATGGTAGGACCAATTTTTGAGCATTTTTTTTTTCCTGTGCTCTGTTTGCTTCATTGAATCACTGTATTTGGAAATACATTACTGGATTGAAGTCTGTTGGCCTCAAGGTTTAATTGAAGTCAGCTCAAATGGCAAGTTGGCCTCTTTGCAAACAAGAATAAAATCAATATTTTAAAAAAGAAGAATGTACTGTACTTTATTCTGAAAAGTACATTCTGGAACATTTTCCAAGTTTATAAAAAATTAATATTAGATAACCTTTTGGAGGAAAGGAACTTAAGGGTTTATGTATTAAATCCTTTTCTAAGTGTATCATTTACAGGCCGTGTATTCTAGTTGGCTAAAAGATGATCTAATTAGACAAGAAAAGAACTCAGAATGGAAGAAGAAAAGATAACAATTGAGGATGGAAAAACTTAATGGACTGCATAGTTTGTTTGGGGAAGCATGCCCAGTTCAGGATGGACTTTGTGGTGAAGCTAAGTGTGAGTGAGAATACAGTTGTTTGAAATAGTTTTAACGTATGAATAGAAAGCTAAGTATTGTGGATGTGTCTGTATTCATATTTAAGTCCAACATGTCTCAGTAACAACCTCCTGATCAAACTAAAGACTAAGAAGAAAATACACAGGCAGTGGAACCAGGGATGTATATCCTGGGCAGAATATAGGGACACTGCCCAGATATATAGGTATGGGATCAGGAAAGCTGAAGCACAGGTAGAACTGAATTTGGCTAGGGATGTAAAGAATAATAAGGGCTTTTGGCAGGTATATCAACCAGAAAAGGAATATTAAAGAAACTGTACATCCCCAGTCAGTAAAATAGGAATGCTCATGAAAACCACATGGAAAAGGCTGAGATATTCAACATGGTGAAGCATGGCTTCGCCAACAACAAATTCTGCCTGACTAACCTAGCAGCTTTCTACGGTGGAGTGACTGAATCTGGAAACCAATGAAGAACTATGGATGTTATCTATCTGGACATCTGTAAGGCCTCTGATATGTTCCCCCACAACATAAATTGCCACTAAACAGGAGAGATATGGGCTTGATGGATCAACAGGTATATAAGGAATTGGTTGGTTGATTGATCCAAAAAATAGTGCTTTGGGCACTTTGGTCTAGTGAATGATGTCTGTGTCTACGGCAGGGGGCCTGGAGTCTGTGATCTGTAAAGATTCATTCCAGCCTAAGCCATTCAATGTTTCTATGAACATTAATTAATTTATTAAAAAAACCAAAACCAAAACCAAACAAACAGCATGGCAATATATCATGCTGTTTGAGACCAGCTGCTTTAATATCTTTGAGGGCGCCGGGTTTTTTTGTTAGGCTTGGTTTTGGCTTGATTCTTTCTTGGTGGGTTTTTTTTTGGTTTCTTTTGGAGGAGGTATTAATTACAAGTGTCATAAAATGGAGCTGATAGATCAGAGACTATTTAATGTAGTTACAGGATTCTTCTGACATCATAAATGTGTAAAGTTTAAGCACTAAGCACTAAGATCAAAGCAGTTGAACTTTCAATTTATGAATCTGAATTACAGCAATCCCAAAGGTTTAATTATGATGCACAAATCCAAATTATTCCTAAATTTGTTCATGTTTTAATATAAATTTTTTGAGAAAAATGAATATAAAAGCTGTGGGGAAAATCCCTAGAGGTTTCAAAGGGAAAATAACATGACTTAATTAACATGGAAGAAAAAGACAGCAAACCAAAAAATCACAAAAAATCACTTGACAAGATAATTTTTGCTGAATTATTGTCTAAAAGCAACTTATGTGATTCAGGGTTATTGCTGTATACTAAATACTATTCATGTGCGTGATAAACATATGTAAGAAAATGAAAGTGGAATAACACACATTTTGCAATTTGATTAGGCAATAAGAAGTTCTATGAGATTGTGTTGGTGTTTTCCAAATTAAAAGGTATATTCTATGCCACAATTTTATGGAGACAAAACATACATATATGGTCGATTTATGAAGCAAAGAGAGATGTGGTTTTGAGAGATCAAACTATTCTGGCTTGAAAATTTCAGTCTTTTTATTTCTGAGTTATTTTATTTCTTAGTCATGCCATATCTGTTGAAAAAGAAGTGTTGCAAATATAGAAGTAACTGTAGAAGCAACTATAGAAGTGACTATAGAAGCAAGGGAACATGGAGTAGTTTGGGTTAGAAAGGATCTTTAAAGATCTTACAGTTCAGCCCCACCCTGCAATGATTAGGGACATCTTCAATTGCACCAGGTTGCCCAGATCCCGGTCCAACCTGACCTTGATTGTTTCCAGGAATGGGGCATCTACCCTGTCTGGGCAACCTGTTCCAGCATTTCACCACCCTTGCACTTGCACTTAGCCTTGTTGAACCTCATGAGGTTCACATGGGCCCACATATAGAGCTTGTCTAGTTCCATCTCATGGCATCCTGTCCCTCAGGCAGATTAACTGCACCACTCAACTTGTTATCATTGAGAAACTTGCTGAGTGAGGTTACACTCGATCCCACTGTTTATGTCGCTGATGAACATATTAAACATTACTGGCCTTAATACAGACCCCTAAGGGACACTGATCTCCATCTGGACCCCCACCATTGAACCCCTGCCAGATCCTTTTAAAATATTCTTCTTCATCATTTGAAACAGGCACACTTCTTATGATTTACCTCTGATAAATCTCGGTGCTTGCAACTCCCTCCCCTCCATTTTTTAAAATGCTTTGTGATAGCTGAAGTGCTTACATTGGCAAAATGAATATTAACTAAGAAAAAAAGAAATGCAGCTATTTTTGTAATAATGTGTGTAATCTTCAGTCATGTTTTAGATGGTGGTTTGGCAGAAGGACAAGTAGTGTAATTGTGTGCACCTGCACCATTTACAACTCTTCTACTGAGTGAAGGGATACAAGATGAGATATTTAAGTCTATCTGGAGTATGACTGAAAAAGATTTTAACATTACCACTTATGCAAGTTAGGCTGCTGATTGTTCTTATAACTGACATA
The DNA here is from genome assembly GCA_002631895.1 of Agapornis roseicollis. Lineage (NCBI taxonomy): Eukaryota > Metazoa > Chordata > Aves > Psittaciformes > Psittacidae > Agapornis > Agapornis roseicollis. The sequence continues at coordinate 70,174 of NDXB01021211.1, forward strand.
ACTCTTGGCATGACTTATTCCTGTTCTATATACTATATAAATTAAAAATACCCCAATCACTGAAATAATGAAGTATAGTTTTTAAATAAGTAAGATTTATCTAATTTTAGCTAAACCTGAAACTAAGCACTGTAACCTAATAGTTACAGGTGCTCTTGGGAACAAATTCAGGGTCCGGGAAAAGAAAAACTAAATGAAAGAGGAACAGGATTTAGGATTAGTAAATTCAATTTTATTTATCCCAATCCCTGCATTTAGCTTTTTGGCAGATTTCCTATAGCTGTATGCTATAAGCAAAATGAAAATAGCTCTAGCTAGAGAAAAATAAATAGAATAGATTTATGTTACTTTAAGGAGTTGATTCATTACTTTTTACATCATTTAAAAAGTAGATTTAGTGAACCCTTTCTTGGTGGTCTAACCATAAAGACTTTTTAGAGCCTTCAGTAAAGTGACAATTCCTGTGGATATCTTTTTCTAGCTTTATAAGAAATTGAAGTAGATTGTTTATAGTGAGATCATTCTTTTCATTGAACAAAAAAATATAACCCTTAAAGACAGGCTTTCTTTGTTTCCATGTTTATAAAGAACTATTCATGACATATTAAATCAGAATTTTTGAACAATCAGATTGTGTGTAGTTGAAAGAATCAAAGTTTTTCAGCAGGCATTTGTTTGCTCAAAGATAGTTTTGAAAAGCATGAATAGGTTGTTACAGTTGCCACTGGAGTTCAGAGAAACGAGTTCTGTCAACGAAAAGAAAAATATTTACAGCTTTGTCACTTGTTGACCATTTTCTTATGGATGGAAGGATCATTCTGTAATAACATCTAAATAGTGCATGGATCTTTTATTGGGTTTTCTAATTTGTGAATACATTATTTAGTTTAGAAGGAAACTGCAGAGGAGAACAAAAATACTCAGAGCAAAAGACAAATCACTCTCCTGCAAACCACTGCAAAATGAAAATGCGAGAAAGACCAAACAGATGATCCAGGCAACTACAAACTAGTCAGCCCCACTTCCGTCCCTGGAAAAATGTGAAGTAACCCTCATGAAAACCCTGAAAAGATTGGAATATGCTTCTGCACATGTGAAGGACTCAAAGGTTATTTGGAGAAGTCAGTAAGGATTTTCCTGGAATAAATCATACCTGAGAAGCCTTTTTGCTTTTTATAATAAAATGGCTGGCTTTGTGGATGAAGGAAGAATAGTTGATGCCATTTATCTCAACTTTAGCAAGGTTTTGACATTATCTCCCATTATATTCTTGAACCGAAGCTGAGATATTGCAGCATGGGTGAGTGGATAATGAATCTGGAAGGCAATTGTTTGGATGATTTGGCAGAGAGGGCCATGATTAATGGGTACTACTCTGGTTGGAAGTCAGTGACAAACACAATACTGCACAGGTCTATCCTGCAACCTGTCCTGCTAAACATCATTTCCAGTAGTGACAGAGGACACCCTTATCAAGTTTGCATATGTCATCACAATAGTGATGTAGGGCACAAGTCACAGTAGGGAACAAGTCAATATGCTTGAGAGCAGGGCTGCCTCACACGGAACCTACACAGAAGGGGAGAAATAGACAGACTGGAACCTTACCAGATTCAACAAGGACAAATGTAAATTCCTGCATCTTGAAAGGAATGATCCTTTGCAGTGACAGACATTGGGCACTGCTTGGCTGAGGATCAGCTTTGGAAAAAAGGTCTGTTTGTCCTGGTGAAAAGCACTCTGAACCTGAACCAGCAGCGATCCCTGAACACAGAGGGTGCCGCAGCTACACCAGCCAGGAAATCAAGAGAAGTCACTATTTCCATTTACTCAGCATTCATTAGATAATGTCTGTGCCTAGCTAATGACTCCTAAGGAGTCATTACAGGAAGGACATTGACATATTTCAGTGAGTTCAGCAGGAGTCACAAGTGTGGTTTGAGTCTGGAGTGGCTGTCCTATGTGGTGAGACTAGGGCAACAGGTCTTGTTCAGGCTGGGATAGAGATAGTTTTGGGGATAACCACAGGACAGCTTCAAAAAGATGTAACAAGGCTTTTCATAGTGGTCCATGGTGAAAGAGCAACAGACGAAAAGCCTAAGCTGAAAAAATTGGTATCAGAGGGGATAAAAGAACTTCTTCAGGAAATCAATCATTGTAACAACTTTTCCAGACAGACAGTCTCCATCCTTGAAGGTTTTCAAGACCTGAACATCAAAAGTCCTGAGACACCTGTCTGAGACAACCCTGCCAGCTGGACTAAAGACTCCTGAGGTCCCTTACAGAACAAGTGATTTTAGGAATCTGACCATAGTGCATGCACAGAAGTCCACCAGACAAAAAAATACAAACCCCAATTCTCAGAAAATTCTAATTCCCTGCTTCTACTTTCTTCCATCAAGTCCTTAGTTTACTAACTGCAAACCATGCAGTTTCATAAATGAATATCAAGGGTTTGAAAAAATTACATAAATCTCTAGGATGTGGCTCTGATTTATTTCCATCAGAGAGTGAAAAACAGAAAATGATGAAGCAATAATGATTTTTTCAAAATGTGTACAAAAAGGGACATTAAAAATCCTAAAAATGTGTTCAATGTTTTTCTTTAGATTACATTTTTATTTTTCCAAACCCTTCATTACTAATCTCTTGTGTTTTAGCATTCAGAGTAGGAACATTTTTGTGTTATGTGCACTTGAATTTCCAGGAATTTGTATACACATCTGTATCAGGAGTAGATATAGCAGCATTCTTTTAAGAGAGTGGATCATTCACTTTATCCCCAATGTCACCCTTCTTTCTGCTTGCGTTCTGCAAATCTGGAATGCCTGTTTTCCTTATTCAGCTTCATACTGGCTCCATTCTCTGGTTTTCATTTTATTTTCCTTTGTGCTGCATGACAGTAACTAAACAGTGTATAAAAGACTTCTGCACTTGTTTATTCAGCAAATTAAGATCTCTATATATTATTCCCAATGGTACTGAATTCTAAAAAATTTTATGTAAAATACATTTCCTGGGAGACTCCACCAAATTTTATCTTACTAAATTATTATTACATTGCATGTGAGAACATGAAAATCAAAAAGATGAAAGACGTTTTCACTTATTAACAAATAATTTTAAAAGTATATGAATATAAATAGTATTCATTGTCATTTAATATTTCTCCCACGACCTTTTGTAACCTTTATCTACCACAGGCAATTGTCCCCAGAAAATGTCCTTGTAATGTTGAGTAAATTTATCTGCTTTTGGATTAACCTTTTGGAACATCTTATTACAGAGAAATTATGTCTGAACATCCTGGTCCTCGCATAAATACATTGTAAACCACTTAAGCTGATATTAAAAGCCTTTTCTGATTTACTGGCTGATCTCAACGTCATTTTCTTTTTCTATGTTTCAGATTTCTCTAAGAAAACACAACAAATGGAACCACCTCTGTTTCCATTTGTCAATATATTGATGACTCGTGTGGAATTAATGTTGTGATGTCATTGTTCTTTTTTAAATTATATAATCCAGATCCTTGAACTAAACACTCTGCAGGCTGAACATATGTATCTTCTGGAATGTCATATTTAATGGTCTTCATATGAGACTTCAATATCATGTCATTCCAAATAGTCTTCAAGCATAAGACTCAATTTATTTTGTTGTTGTCGCTGTTATTGCAACAAGACATATAGCAATAAGATATTTGGACACTATAGTAGCATAACAAAGATGTAATTTTTCTCCACTGTTTCTAGAATCACAGAAAGTATTTTGTATTCTAAGCATGGAAACCAATCTATGTTTTCAGATACCTCTTTGCAATGTCGAGGCACAAGCGCTGCCACTGCAGTGGTGCTGCCTGGTCTTCTCATATCCTTAGATCCCAAGTGGTGCATGCAGACTCTAGCCTCACACTATGGGCTATTATGTTTCTCCTCTCATAGCTGACTGTCCCACAGATGGTCTTTAAGACTCTACTTTCTGGAAGCATATGGTTTCTTTAAAAAAAAAATGAAAAAAAAGAATAAAACCCCAGAGTGGCTTATAGAGAAACAGTTATGGTATAATTGTAATGCGTGGTTTAAATCTGACAGTATTTTATCTGCAATGTCCCTGAAGGCACTTAAAATTATCAAATGATGGGTTTATTATCAATTGTCTTCACATCACAAAGAGTCATTATCCTCAGTCTTTCACTAATTAATCTTGAAGTTTCCTCTTAGTCTTTCTATTTAGGTTCATTTCACTGGTCCTTGCCTCAGACTTGTTTCTTCCCCCCCTGCAGAGTGTTGTCCTTTGTTTAAGGACAGGTCAAGTAAAGAATGAAGGGAATATGTTTAGAATTCCTCCTAATTGATAATAAATAGCCCTGGGACTCAGATGCCACAGCTGTCCCCTATTAGATTGCTATTCAGATTATCTAGTTAAAATAAGCCTTTCTGAAACCTTCAGTATACTAGGACACAAAGAAAAACATCAGACAGACCATGAAGGCCTCCAGGGTGAATAATGTTTAGAGTCTGCAGTGGGAAATGGGCCAAATGACAGCCAAGTTAGTATTGTGTGTTGATTGACCTAGTACTCATTGCTTCTGTATTTTACAGGAAAGTGCAGCTGAATGTTGCAGCTGACTGGCTGTCAGCTTTAGTTCAGCAGGTCAAGGTACATGGAGATGAGTAAATCTCTATCCTAGCAATATCCTGTGTCTCCCCGTGTATATTTTCTGAATTATGGGATATTAAAGTCATATATACATGAAATTACATCAGTATAAAAGCTTAAAAACTTAATAGAAGGTGTATGAGTGTGTGTGTATGTGCATGTTTAAATCCAATATTTCTTCAGGCAACCTTCCTGAGGACTGTCTTATGCTGATTTTTGAGCTAAGTAGTTTCAGGCTCTGATCTGTGGAGGAAGAAGATACATTAGAAGAAAGTGCTTTGTTCCTTCCCTAGTCTAATTCTGAATCTCTCTGGAGAGCTTTGTATTGCCAACAGGTATCTGGTGTGAAAGGTGCATAAGAAAAACACCTCCATTGTAGTTTTCAGGTGCTAGAATCCTGGCAGATGTACTTTGCTCAGTGGTATCTCTCCCCATATAAGTAGAGCTGAACAACTATAACAAAGTGATATCACAGTTTTAGATTTTGGTGCTACAACTCGTCAAAGACATTCAACCACTCAGTTCCTCTGATTTCCGGGGAGCAAAGTGACCATCTGCCCTTGAGGACCTGGGTCCGCAGACGCATTATCACTTATTTTATTAAACCACTGGCTTGAGAACAAGACACTGGAAAAGAAAGTCTCTATTTCTCACCTCAGAGCTAATTCATTCATCCTGTGAAAGCTTTTTGTATAGGCTTTTAGCTGTTTCATGATATTTTATCGTATCCTACACTTGAATGTTGTTTTGAAAGCATTATTTAAAAATTATGAACTTCATGTCCCTATCCAGTCACTTCTAAATTTGTCATTAGCATGTTGAAGTGATTTCTGGCTGCTGCCTGCTTTTCCAACTGAATATGGAACATTCTTCCTAACCACACCACCTGCCCATTCCGTTAAAACGTGGAAAGAGGTAGAAAGGCTATCAGTACTTAAGTTCTGTGTCTACCAGGTAGGACTTCACAAGAGTACAATTGACATGAGTTCTTGCTATCCTGGAATTTGAAATAAAGCTCTTCCTTGTCTTTTTTTTTTGCAACGCAATCCTGGAGGCACATGCAGATGGCTTTTTACCTTCCCATTTCAAATTTTTCAAAGCCGAAATCCTCATCAGAGTACATCTTTGTACTGGAGAAGCAGATAGAGTTGCAGAATATGGAGCATAAAAGAGTCCAAAAATATTTCTCTTAAGCTACTCTTCATGAAGCCTGTAGCCATGGGGTTATTGTGGCCCAACTGCAGGATCCAGCATTCAGCCTTCTTGAACTTCATACAGTTGGCCTCAGCCTGAACTAGCATGACCAATATCCCTCTGTAGAACCTTTCTACCTTCAAACAGATCAATACTCTTGTGCAGCTTGGTTTCATCTGCAAACTTATTGAAGGTGGACTCAATCCACTTATCCAGATCATTGATAAAAGTATTGAACAGAACTGGCCTCGATACTGAGCTCTGGGGAACACCACTTGTGGCCAGCCACCAGGTGGATTTAACTCTTTGGGCTCAGCCATCCGGCCCATTTTTTACCCAGTGAAGTGACAGAGAGAGGGAAAATGAGGTTTTTAATCAGATGATTCAGCCCACAGAAGGTCTATTCTGTTCTTTATAATGGTCTGTGTTTTCTCTGAAAAGTGAGAAAAATTCTTCCTTTAGTTGCCTCTATTAATCAAAATGAATGTGTCTTAGATATGAATCTGCGAGCATTCAAAATGAAAAGTTTATGCATATTGAGCAGGACAGTGTGAAAGAGAGTTGTGGGAGAAAACTGCAGAGGATACAATCAAAGCAGCTGTGCTAAGTTAGTGAACATTTTATGTGTGCTGAGGGAAAATTAAAAAGTTGAAGTAATCAGGGTAAATACTATTGTAATTTTGAAGTGCAAAAGGAGAAATATTTGCCAGTTATAATCAAAGAAATCTAATATAGTAATTTTAATTGGTGATTTTTAGAAATTACTTAGTAAGAGCTATAGCTATATCTTAAATGATCCATTTCAATGTAAGATAATTGCAGAGTATGAGTCACTGCTTAATGAAATCGGTTGTTATTTTGGGCCACTTGTAAGCAGTTACCATTATTATTTTTAATTAAAGTATTTGACTTGTTAGCTGTGAACCTGTGATCAATCTGGAGTCTGTTGAAAATCCAGAAAGGTTCAGAGGGCAGAGGCTCTCCTCTGTCAAACAGAACCTAAACCCTAGTAATTTGTGACTCTGTTCAGTATGGCTTAGATGCTCCTGACTTCCACTGCCAAAAGTTGAATACACAAATTGCTTGAGACTGAAAATTCAGATAGTTCTTTCTTTGGCAGGTCCAGCATGACTTCTTTGAGTACTTCATATGATCCCATCTATTGCTTCTTTTAGGAGAAGAAAAACAATAATGTTTTTTAGAACAAGGCCAAGATTTTATGCAAATTTAAATATTTTACTTATTAATTTACCTTAATTTATGACTGTAGACATATAGTAAAAAAAGTAGTACTAGTGGTTAGACTTGTATTATGTGGAACTCACTAGAGACATTTCTATTTCTAGAGCAAGCACAGCTCAAAGTGATTTTTTACAATCCATAAAACAGTCTAGCATGAAAAAAGGTGTGTTATTTTCTTGCAAAGTATAACTGACAAAAACTACCTCTGGATCAGTTTACCTGAATATCCTATACCTTTCACATTATCTAAAATCTCAACTGCAATATTCATAGTTGTGACATACATAGAATTTTCCTAAAGGAAAAAAGCTGTTTTGTTTTTTTTTTTAATGACAGTAGGGTAACCCCAAATTGAACTCTGAGTAACCTCATAAAGCCAGTTTTCTGTAAGGCGCCACTAACACTCTGTGGGCAAAGTCTTGAACTTTATCTTTGCTTGTTAAAATATTTGTAGGCAACAGAAAATGCACAAACTTTATTAATTTGGGGCCCCTATTTGAAAAACATTTCTAACTGCCCCATGCTGTAGAAATAGTTTATTTGATTTTATGTAAAAGGTCATGAATTTTCAAGGGCACCATGGGGGAAAAGAGTTGAAGCCATTCTGGAAATGTATTTGCAAGTGGAAATAAATATTTTGTTTTATATCAACATATTATAAAGAGACTTGACTACCCCAAGCCTGGAAGGCATATAGTGGGACAAATAGACATGGTATTTTAAATGTGTAAGACATGACAGTCTTTAAACAAGAGACTTCAAATGTTTGTTAATTATTTAGAGGGATGGGAGATTGTGTTCATATTATTGCATTATATCTATGGTTCTTATTGCTTCCTATCAAAATCACAGTGGATCTGAATGAAGAATAATTTAATCCCAGCTGGCAACTAAGCACCATGCAGCTGATCTTTCATTCCCCTTTTGTTAGAATAGGGGAAAAAATCAGAAGGGTAAAAGTGAAACAATGTGAGGGTTGAGATAAAGACACTTTTAATAGGTAAAGCAAAATCTGTGGACTCAGCCAAAAGGAAGCAGGACAGCAGGGCTCCATCATGTGTAATGGTAATTTTGGAAGATAAGCACCATCACTCTGAATGTCTCCCACCTTCCTTCTTCTTCCTCTAGCTGTATATACTGAACATGACACCATAGGTTTTGGAATATCCCTCTGGTCAGTTGAGGTTGTCTGTCCCAGCTGTGTCCCCTCCCAACTTCTTGCGTACCCCCAGCCTGCTTGCTGGTGGAGTGGTGTGAGGAGCAGAAAAAGCCTTGACTCTGTGTAAAGCATCCCTCAGTTATCAACACCATTTCCAGCACAAATCCAAAACATTACCCCACGCTGTCCACTATGAAGAAAATTAAATCTATCCCAGCCAAAACCAGCAAACTAAGTCATCATAAATAACATTACATTGTACCTTTATTATGATTTAGCTTTCAAAATTATGTCAATTAATTAATTTTAAACCTTGCAGCACACCTTTCTGAAATTGAAAGACCCTAAAATAAAAACACAGAAACAAGAAAATCAGCACATGAAACATTGTTCACAGTCTTTTTCTGAAGAAAGTTTATTCCAGCTTTATCGCATACCTACGTTTGGCAACCTGTTGACATATACAGAAAATAAATTCATCCAAGCTTGATATAAACCTAGTTCAATAAAACTGAGCCAAAGAGCATCCTGAAGAGCTGCATTTCTGAAATCATTTTCCCTTTTTAGGTTTGATATTTGCTGCTAATGCTTGTCAGTACAGGATGTCTTTGATCCTTTAATGATTTTTATATAGAAAAATATTGAGCACTTTTTTTTAAGGTTACGTTTCCAAATAAGAGAAACTTTTTTCACCTCAGGAAAACTAGAACATTACATAGTTCTGTTATACTCAACTCCAGCAAAACAATTCTTTGCAAGCTTGAAGAAACTATTTATTTCTGAATCTACCAAAGATAGGTTAGCAGGATTTCTCTGTATCTTTGTATTTACACCTCACATCTGTACATTAGTAAGAGATACAAGACAATGTGTAGGTTTGATGGTAGAATAAAACCTATGGTTTTCATGTCTCACAGTTGTATCAGGATGAGAAAAATTCTCTGAAGTACATTTAAAAAAATCAAGAATAAAAGTGGTGAAAATGTTAAGAAAAAGTTTATTATTTTCATGTTCTTGCCTAGTTGTAATGAAAAATATTTTTAAGGAAAAAAAAAAAAAGAAAAGAAAACAGTATTTTTGTGTACAAATTACTTTAGAATAAAATCCCAGGTAAGAAGTTCTGTGAATAGAGATACCCANTATTTTCATGTTCTTGCCTAGTTGTAATGAAAAATATTTTTAAGGAAAAAAAAAAAAGAAAAGAAAACAGTATTTTCGTGTACAAATTACTGTAGAATAAAATCCCAGGTAAGAAGTTCTGTGAATAGAGATACCCAGTCTAAAGGTATTTGGAAATATCCTGGCTAAACAATTCTAAGCACTTATATGCCTTGTATTTTCAATTGTTTTAACATCCTTAATTTTATTTTCTTCCTGTGAAGAGAGTTTATTGTCCTTATTTAAGCATAATAAACCCTAAGTCAAAATGCTAGACCATGATACAGGTTCAGGTCTCATGCAACTTTAATAACTTAGTGTATTTAATAGTTATTAATGATTTATTATTTAGATTACACTGATTATGCTTTGGTACAGTATGACAGTGTGAAGTTTTGCACTATGTTGTCATATTGTACTCTGTATGCACCACAAACGCAGGACTGGTTCTTTATTTCTAGAAGACTTCAACAATATTGAGTTATGGAAAATCTGATAGATACATAGATTTGTAGTCTGTATAAAACATAGTAGTAATGAAACAAAGGTCAAGAGTTTCTTCTCTTTTTTGTTTTGTTTTGGTTTTTTTTGCTGTTATTTGGAAGGTCAACAGAAAAACCTCACTTATTTTCAAAATATCCTGCTGGAACTGTGAAAGAAGGCAAAAATAAAGAGAAATATTAAAAACCATGAAAACAAGTAAATAGCTCATATATTATAAAATAACAAATAGTAAAAAGCTTTTCAAAACATCTAGTTTCTTTATTTATTATTCACAATTCTTTTCAAAAACTTTCTACCATTGAAGATTATTTGGCTTATTTTTCTTTGAATCAGAATTATAAATACAGTTGATTCATCAGAGAATAGCCAGGAGTCTGAGCCATGGTGTAAAAATTATATTCCTGGTCATTTTCCTTATAGCTCACTGGATATGATATTTAGGTTGCATTGTTTATTCTAAACATGGTGACAGAGCATTTAGAAGACAGAAAAGAAATACAAATATAAAGCCTTAAAGTCCTCTTCATACAAATAGAATTTAATAACAAACATGTAAGCATCTTTTTTTAAAGTCTTTGTTGATTGACATCTAAAACAAAACAGCCCATATAAAGTATTTGATTTATGAGTGAATGGATAAATAATGTATAGAAAATATAAATAAATAAGACTTAATTGCCTGTTTCATTACTAGAAGAAAGCGATCTGTAACAAATAGGCTTATGTTAAAATTCAGGCATATATTTGAGTACTCCTTGCAATACTCAAGTTCTGAATTTGGAAAGATATTTCAGAGCACTTTATGGCTACATCTCAATAGGAGACATAAAGGTGTTTTCACATGTGGCAAGTCAAGGTGTTTGTCTTGCATCTGTCCCAACTCCATATTACAAGACTGAAGACAACTTTATTTATCACTCTAGCCTGGTTTCATGGGAAAATAACTCTTGAATCTTGCTCATGACATGTTTAAAACAGGTCTCTAATCCCGATAGTCAGGGAACTGACAGCCTGGGATGGGTGTAACTCTTGTGCACAGATCAATTCAGCCAAGATTTGTATATCTAGAGGACATATTTTTAGATTTCAGATGTTAAATATTAACTATGAGGAAAATGGAGGGGAACCCAAAACCAGAACTGTAGGTATAAATGAAATTTACAATTTAAAATGACCTACCCAGCGTTTGATTTCATTTTGTGAACTCAATAGAAAAACCAGAGATGTGTCGACAGACTAAAGCCATTTCCTTGCCTAGTTTAGGTCAAGGAAAGCTGAAGAAGGAGACAATCCAGGAGGCTTTCGTAAGATTTTAGAGAAATAATTAACCTCCACAGTTCAGTAGATGAGGACATAAATATGGGTTGTTTTGTTTTTTTTTTTTGTTGTTGTTTCTGAGTTACTAAGCTTACAAAGTTAATTAGTTAATTAGTAACTTCTGAGTTACTAGGTTAATATTTGAGAGGAAATGAGAAAAGTATAAGAAAGTTATTTGATCATGACAAGTATTAATCTCTTTCAGTTTAAACTGTTGTCTAAAAAGGATGATGAATATCAATCTTTGCAAACTGATTTCCTTCACTTAGCTGCTCAGCTGTATGGGCACTTAGACTCACCAAGTCTTACCGAACACAGTGTTTCTTTACAAGGCACCAAAAACCATTTTAATTTGGTTTGCTAATAATATAAGGTTATGCAAGGGAGTTTTACTGCTTACCTGCCTGTCAGTTCTCCCCTGAAAATTAAACCCATCTCCACTGCAGTGTGACAAAAGTGTAAAACAGAAAAAGAATAAACTTGTCAAAACCAAATAACCCTAAAATTTCATGAAAATCCGGAGCTTTATAGAAGAAAGAGCATCGAATTAGGGCACTTGGAGAAGAAAAATCTTCAGTCTGAGCCTACGACTTGACTGTTCTCTTAGAACGGTTTTTTCTGGTCTGGTGGGGCCATGAAAAGAATTTGATGTGTAAGAAATAAGAACAGAAGACCTGGCTTCCTAATAAGATTTTTTTAGAGAATAGATGAATTTAAGCAGAATTAAAGGTTTCCCTAAATTATTATTTTTTTTTTTTTATTTTTTCTAGGTTAGAAAAATTCTCAATCAACTATTTACTTTCATACTGAAATTTAAACAAAATCCTCTAGATAATATTTTACATATGAATATAGTAGTTGTCTGACATATTCAGTCTTCTGATTAAAGTTTTCTGCATTGTTTGTGCCAAACTATCTATTAGAAATAAGTCATTGCAGGCAAGATGTGTATGAATATTGCCTTCGACTTTTAGGTAAACTTAAAATAAATGGCCTCACATCTTTCATTGCATAGGGAGCATGATGAAAGTATTAATCATTTTATTTAGGTATAATGAGTTCGTTAAAAATAAACTAAAATTATTCAATTAGATTCTGTATATAAAATTTCATTAAAGGACATGTATTTATGGCATTGCTTTATAAACTTTTCCTTTTTGATTTCACAGCAGTAGTATGCCTTATCATTCTCCTACAGTGACTATATAAAAAAATAGCAGGAGACGAAAAATCGTGCTTCCACAACAGTGTAAATATGTCCTTTTATTCAAAGTATTTGAAAATGGAAGAAATTCCAGATATAGGAAACATTCCACATAAATTTATATCTTGCATGATTTGGATGATTGATATATATATATATGTGGTTATAGTTACGCATAAAAAATATGTAACTATTAATGCTGGTTTTTTTTTTAATTCTTCTATACTTATTAATTGTCTTACTGTAATGAATGGAAGCAAAGACAGATACAGAAGGAATGACTAATGATACACCAATTTACTGAACCACAATGAATATCTTTTTAAATAAGACCTGCTTCCTACTCACATTTGTAGAATACTATTGATTTCGGTGGAACAGAGATTTCACCCCAGGAATCTGTTATTTTGATCATAATTATGAAAGATTTAAACAGTTTATTTAAAACCTTGGTTTCTGTTAGATACTTTCACACAAAGTTGCATAGGTATCACCAGCCTTGCATAACCCAGTGTAGAGCATTTCAAGCTTTAGACAATAAAAAAGAGAAAAAGTAGTGTCACAGTTCCTAAGACTGAAATTGTTGAATGAATGTATTTAAAACAAAGGTCGACTATAGAGTATTTTAAAGGGTCACATTAATATTCATGAAATAAAATTATTGTAAATTAATTACCATGATCTGTTACAATATATCATTAAGAATGCCATAAAAATCCCTATAATAGTATGCTAAAATGAGATGTGTTATGCATAGCTAAAACTGTGTAGTACGTGCTTTATATGGGATACAATTATTACAAGAGAAGATAATGACTATTTAAGTATAGCAGAAGTATAAGAATTCAACTATGGTGCTACAGCGTTCTAAATTATGAAATGGAAGTATGTCCTTTAAGGTGGAGTGTAGAATTAATGGTTCAATTGAAAATTATTTCTTATTATTGAAAATTGAAATTATTTCTTACCAAAAAATTCTCCCAGCCTATTGTAAGTAAGACAGGGTAGTGGTCATACAGTGAAAAATAATTGACAGCTTTAATTACATGCATAAAATGATGCATTTTTGATTATTCTTATTAGACCATATTTATTAAGAAATAAGAGAATAATGTCCTAATGCTGCAATGATTGAAGTAAATCTAGAAATTGATATTACCTACACAGCAATGTGAGAGAGCTTTTTCAAAGCATTGAAAAGTGGTTTTAGAGGGCTTTTGAAAGTAAGTGTTGCTCAGAAGAACTTGAATACAACAAAAACTCAATATATGGTCAAAACACAAACTTGGAGCATTCCTGTAAGGACAGAAAGCAGAAGTGACCCTCCAATATCATTGCATGGCTCACACTCTTTAAGTGATATGACTTTTTTTTTCGTTTTTAGTTCAGGAGGGATGGAGAGGGAGGAGAATTGCCATTTAGAGGTGGCTGAGAGATTAAAATTAATAATCAGGTAATTATTTTAAGTGAGATTTGCTCTAGTTATTTTTGAGCTTCCAAATATATGTGTAATGTATCAGCAAGCCCACTGCAGTATAGCAGAAATGCTATGTAACATGAAAGCTCTCTAACATTTACCATGAGATTTCCTTCAAGCCACTAGAGATTTCATACAAAATATCCGCTTATTTTAGGAAGAGCTGAATGTCTACAGGGATGTTAAGAGCATAGCTGCTGGAGAATCAAACTCATTACAGTATGATTTCATGTTTAAGTTCTTCACAGGAAATAGACTGGAGCTTGGAATTAGTGGGCTAGATCAAACAAGAAAATCAGACAGTTATGTATCTATATCATAATTTCGGTTTACCTTTTATGATAAAAAACATGAACAGAGGAGGAAGTTAATGCTGGAACTAAACACAGATAAAAACATAACTTCTTTTGGTTTAATTATCAGAGTTATAATGTGCTTAAATCATGGTTTAAGAAGCTAAAGGTGCCAAGCTGGATGAGAAAAATTGTCAGACATCACAATTTTAGAGATCGTGTCTTCTGGAAAATCTTTGTTTCTTTCAGTGAATGTTTTAAATACTGTTACAATTTCAGTTTCCTTTGCCTCTTTATTTTCATCTAGAGAAAATAATAGAAAAAAAGAGCTCAAGTTTCAGACATATCAGTGAAGATCAGGATAAGACAGAAATAATCACAGGAGTGATGGGAAGGTGAAGAAGAAAGACATAGTAGCTTGGAAATAGTAGTCTGATTCACTTCTCTCCATATTCAGTTTGTCAGACCTGATCTTCATAAAAATAAATACATGAGATCAATTTAAAATTGCACTTGTTTCAACTAGGAAATCTATTGAAGTGTAAAGACTAAAAAAAAAATAATTACTTCTTTATTAACCACAACTTCATATTTTCCTGTAACATAAAGAACAACTCCACCATAGTGTCATATTGCTTTTCAAAGGCTGCAGTTTCAGCGTATGTGTTCTAAATACAATCCTATGCCATCTAGCCTTTCAGTATTTAGAGAGATGCTTTATTGTTTAGATTTGCATTTTTAAGTTTTTTTGGGAAAAAAAAAAGACAAATCTGATTGTCACAACATTTGAATCCTATTTGAAGTGTTAATTTGCTGCAGTAATAATTTAGGTTTTCAATTATAAGCTTGAAAAGCAGATTTAGAAACATAGCTGGCACGTCTGTAATGTTAATTTGTCCTTTAATGTTTATTGAAAGCAATATGTCCAATGTAATTACAGTGTATGTCAAATAACCCACAACTTTATTTTTTTTAATGCATGATCTGTTAATTTGCTTGATTAAGATGACTTGCCATTTGTTAAGCAATTTTTCTGTGGCTCCATCATTACTTTTGAATGCGTAGAAAAAACATAAATAATTTCCCTTTATTTTGTTTAATCTCCATTGTCTTTATGTTATCCTATTAAGCCCTTACTATGGTGTTCATCATCAATTTCTTCCTGGCTGTTACATGTAGTATCATGTAACATGTAGAGTCATGTAGTATCTATTTCACTAAAAAGAACAAATGTATTAGAGAGTCACATGAGTAAGTTGTATTAGACATTAAATCAATGTCGAATATTCAGTGCTGTATGACTTTGCATGGTCTGCAAATATTTCTTTTTCTAAAAGTATTACTATTGTCTTATAATTAAAATTATATTCAGTTGAAACTATAGAGTTTATTAACCCACTTCTTCTATTCCCTTAATCACTAAACCATAGAGTTTTAAGAATATTGCCAATGCAATGTGCAGTCAATTTAAATCTAATGAGATTACATTCTTAGTGGCTTTGGCTGGTATAAAAGAGAAACAGTAAGTATGATTATACATTTACATGCTCTCATTGTAATGCATAAATCTCACAAGTACTTTTTTGCCAGCACACAAAGTTCCTCCATCCAGATCTTTCTGACAATGTTTCTTCATAGTCTACAAAACTGACAGTGTTTCTTCTGAAATCCTTTCATTACACTAAGAGTACGATCATTTCTATAAATAGACAGCTATAGAGGAAAAAGTGGCCTCACTTAAGAAAACGTTGTCCTAGTTTTCTCTTTTCCATGAGTAATTTAGGAAAAGATTTTTCTCTTGCCTTAATTTTTTCTTTCCCTCAATTTTCAGTTTTACCTGTCATCTCTGCATGCAGAAAGACTTTGCAGGCCATAACTGCTGAGGGAATTTTCAAAGATTAATTTTAACAAAAGCCAAAGCTTGAGTTGAAATTTTAAGTACATCTCTCTTTCATCTGGTATTGATCAGGTGATTCATTTCAGATTTCTATTGACTGATCCACTGATGTATATACTAGTAATCCATGCTAACAAAAGGAAGTCACTTCATAAATTATTGAATATCACAATCACATGCCCTGGAGATTGATGCCTCGAAAGAATGATGAATTTTATTTTGTCTTCTTTGGAGGAGATAGACAGTTGCCACCACAACATATTTTTCTTTTCCCTTAGGATTCCTAATACCATTTGGCCTGTGCCAAAGTCAGAGGTGGGGTGCCAAAGTCAGAGGTGGGGTCCCAAAGTCAGAGGTGGACTCCCAAAGTCAGAGGTGGGGTGCCTAAA
Organism: Agapornis roseicollis; assembly: GCA_002631895.1. Classification (NCBI taxonomy): domain Eukaryota; kingdom Metazoa; phylum Chordata; class Aves; order Psittaciformes; family Psittacidae; genus Agapornis; species Agapornis roseicollis. The sequence goes on from NDXB01021211.1 coordinate 86,670, forward strand.
GGCACAGCAAAGAAAATGCAAGTCATTCTTCCAGCAGGCCCATCAAAACACACCCCAGCTTGCAAAGGCCATACCCTGTGACTCTTGAGGACTTTAAAGGTATAAGACATCCTAACTCAGTCCAACCCAGCCCTGCCCAGAGAATCCCCGATAAAGTGCTTAAATAGATCTATGCTTCAGGGCCCATGGCAGCAGAGCAAAGCACTTATGCATAACTAGTGTTCTTAGTGGGAGACTGTCCTTCACAAACTTCTCCAATGTGGGTCTTTCCCAGGGGCTGCAGTTTTTCATGAACTGCTCCTGCGTGGGTCCTTTCCCCAGGGTGCAGTCCTTCAGGAGCAGGATGCTCCAGCATGCTCCCCTGTGAGGTCACAAGTCCCACAGCAAACCTGCTGCAGCGTGGGCTCCTTTCTCCATAGGGTCACAGGTCCTGCCAGGAGCCTGCTCCAGTGTGGGCTTTCCAAGGGATCACAGCTTCCTTCAGTCATCCCCTAGCTCCAGTGTGGAGTCCTCCCCAGGCTGCAGGTAGAGATCTGCTCTACCATATACCTCCATGGGCTGCTCGGGCACAGCCTGCCTCACCATCAGCTGTACCATGGGCTGTAGAAGAACCTCTGCTCTGGTATCTGAAGCACCTCCTACCCTCTTGCACTGATCTTGGTGTCTGCAGGGCTGTTTCTCTCACATGTTCATCTCCTCCGGCTGCTGTTCTACACCACCCCACGCCCCTCTCCAATCTTCTTAAATGCATTATCCCAGAGAAGCTACTACTGTCACTGATGGGCTCAGCTGTGGCCAGTGGTGGGTCTGTCCTGGGGTCGGCTGGCATTGGCTCTGGCAGACACAAGGGAAAGCTTCTAGCAGCTTCTTACAGATGTCACCCCTTGTAGACCCCTCACTACCAAAACATTGCCACACTAACCCAATTTTAATGTTTACAGCAGGTAGACACTCTATCTGAGGGAAGGTTGTTGTCACTTAATGCTGAAAGTTTTAACAAATTCAGATGGCAGAACACCATCAAGATCTGCAATATTCACAAAGCTCCAGATGAATTGGTTCCTTTTCTGGTAAAATCTAAAAATTTCTTTAAAAAGAAAAGATAGAACATAGCTTGTTTATTTGAGGTAGGAAATATTAAACAGTAACCAGACTTAAAGTACTGTTTCAGCAGAGAAGTGCAAGGGAAGCATAAAGTTAGAGCTCAACTGTTTGCCTACTTCTGTGCAGACTCAGATAAAAAATAATGAAGTAGAAGAATTTCTGATTATATAAGAGATATGACATAAAAGGCATCTCTGAAGTAGGAGAGGAATCAGCAAAATACTGTAATAGTGGGACACAAATGACACAGAAATGAGAGACAAGGTTATTATACAGAGGAGTGACATTGCATGTTAAAGAGGTGAAATAGGGTAAATACTTTAACTGCACATTCAAGCAAGAGAGTATTCCTGTAATTAAAATGAAGGCTTGACTAGGCAGAGTATTAATAGTACTATGCTATCAACCAGTCAGTCAAGAAAGCTGCAATACACATGAAATGCTAACATAAAATGTAATAGCTAAAAGCAAAAGTACAATGATAAGGGGAGACTCCAGTTACCTCCATGTGAACTGGGTAATATTCTGATAAGGAATTATGTAGGAAATAAGTGATTAAACAACATATGTGACTGTTTATTGGCATTCCTGATTTAAAAGTTCACAAGAAAAGAAGAGCTTCTTAATTTATACCTGAGCTGTACATGCAGCAGGATTCAGAAGAGCCTGTTTGTAATAGAAAGTAAATAACTTTTAGTATTCTTGGAAGATTAGAAGGCCTCTTCAGACTCTTCCACAGGAATATTTAATTTTGAAAAAGAAATCTGCATCAAAGCTGGAACAATTATTAAAAGCAGCAGCTAAAAGTTCAGTGTCCTAGAGGCAGCAACTGTGTGTAGCAGGGAGATCTTTATATAATTTCCAAAGGTTTTCAACAATATCCTTCACTAGAGGGATAAGACAGAAAATAATCTGCAATGAGATAAGAGGAAAGGTCTTCACATGGATAAATAACTGACTGAACATTGGAAACACAGGGGTAAATGATACATTTTCACTGAGGTCAGACCCTGTAGTGCCATGACAATCTGTGCCACAGCCTATGCTGTTTTGACATGATGTAACTGACCCGAGAGAGGGTGAACAGCAAACAACACAGCTTGCTAGTGAATACTGAATTCTTAGCAGCATCAAAACCAAAAATTGACTGAAGGACTGATGAGCAGTACAATACTGTGTAACTGGACACTCTAAAGGCAAGGAGAATTCAGTGCTGACAAATGTAATATGATGCTCAATGTGGAAAGAAAAGAATCCTAATTTTACATATAAAAGATGGGACTGAGTTAGCTATTACAACTAATTAATGGAAATTGTAATGGAGAACAGAATCAGTATTTCATTACTAGGTTTTTCTGCTGTTAAGCACACTCATAAATTATTGGTAAACAGAATGAATAATGAGATGTCAATCTTTGTTAGTAATAAAAAATATACACATTGTTGAAACTAAAATTGCTGATAAAATATTACAGAAGACTCTCATGACAGTAAAATGGTAAATGAAATTCATTGTTGATAAATAATTTTCAAGGGGGGAAAATATCAAATGCATCCTAATTATAAACATAAAGTGATTGTCTCTAAATTAGCTATCAGTATTCCACAAGGAAATTTTGGACTCATAGGTAGTTTTCTAAATGTCAGCTTAGTGCTGAATAGCAACTTAAAGAACAAATAGAATGCAGAAATTATCAGAAAAACAATAAATAACGAGATGAAAGACTTTGCCATTGTATAAATCCCTGGAACGGTTGCAGCGAAAATACTTCATGCTCTTTTGCTGGTGCAGTGGTGGAGTGGGACCCAGAAAGGGCTGTGAGAACAGTCAGAATAGCGGGACAGCTCCCAAGAAGAGGGTAAATAAAAAGGAGATTACTGAAATCTATAAAATCACCAATGGAATGTAGAAGCTGCTTTTCATTTTTTTCATGGCATTATGAAAAGACAGAAGCCAAGAATAGGGCAATTAAGATGAGTCCTGGATAAGTCTTATTGTGGGCTTGTAAGTGCAGCCTCAAGTTCAGGATTCTTGTAACATTGACTCCCAGGAAGGAAGAGATGGGAACTACATTTGCTTTGTCTCCAATGACCTTTTCTTTAAAAAACTACTGACGGTCAGTTTCAGAGTCAAAACACCAGGCTAAATAGGGGTTTGGTCTAATCTAGGGAACCTATCATATACTATTTACAAAATTCAGGTTTGAAGCATTACTACACTGATACATACACATTAAGATTTCTTTTAAAGACCAGAAATATGTACAGTTGTGTCATTTTGTTTGTTTGTTTGTTTTGGGGTTGTTTGTTTGTTTTGGGTTTTTTTGGTTGGTGTTTTGTTTTGTTTCCTGCAATCTTAACCAAAAATGGAGCTGTGGAGTTTCTCAGTAAAGACATATGTTTGGACTAATTTTTTCCAAGACTTCCATGTGAAGGGATGGGTGGAAGGGTCACATTTGCTGCTACTATTTTACTTTGGACAAATCACTTAGAATGCTACAAAATTCTAAGATAGAAGATCAGCTTATTTGAGGATTTGCTTACATGCTTTAGTAGAATATGTTTAAGCATTTCAGTATGTTGCNGGTCACATTTGCTGCTACTATTTTACTTTGGACAAATCACTTAGAATGCTACAAAATTCTAAGATAGAAGATCAGCTTATTTGAGGATTTGCTTACATGCTTTAGTAGAATATGTTTAAGCATTTCAGTATGTTGCTGATGCACTTTAAGTAGTGAACTTCAAATGTTCTTGTTCTTCCTTAATAGACCACAGTCCTGCATGTAGCTTGTCCTTGAGGATACTGAATGGTCAAATTCTACACTGTTGCAGTGAATCAAGAGACTGTTAAATATCACTGCTATAGCTGAAATGATAGAAACATGAAAGAATAAAGTTTTACCTCACTGGATGGCAGGAAGTTATGGCTGTATTTAGAAATATTACTGTATCCAGTTTGAGCTACACAGTACAAGAAGAATGAAAAAAAGTGGAGAGGGAGCAGCAAGAGCTACCAAGATGATCATGGATTGTGAAGACAGGTTGGACGATCTGGGCTAGGTTAGTTCAGTCAAAAGGAGAGCATGGGGATGTCTAATAATGGTCAAAGGTGCTTGAAGGGCAATGATAAAGAGCGAAGGCAAACTCTTTTCAGTAGCATTAGACACTCCAGCAAGGAGCGGTGGCCAAATAATACCAAGACAAAAAAAAACCCAAACAAACAAAAAACCGAAACAACCAACCAAACCCCAAAACCAGCAACCAAAACCAACCAACCAACCAACCAAAAAACCCATAAGAATAAAATAAAAAAAAAAAAAGACCTAGAGTACACTGTAGCCCTGAAATGGTTACTCAGGAGGTGATGGCATCTCTGTCACTGGGGCCAAAACCTCAGGTGACCTTATCTAATGTTGCCAACAGTCCTCAACAGTGTGTCACTTTAATTAGTTTCTTTAATTCTGTATCCTGTGAAATACCTATTTCTGCATCAGGAACTGCTTATCATGGAGCTGAATGATAACACCATACTTTAGATAGTTTGTTTAATCCTAGATTCCATATCTGTAAGAATAAAGGAAAACAGTAGTGGCAGATAGACTGCAGAAGGTTCTACCTGTATGCAACTGTTCCCTTTCATCATCCCAAAGACAAGTATGTGGTCATGTCATTTTGTTACTCACTGCTTGTTTTGTGGCAATGCTGCTCTGATTATATTATGCTGCGGTGGACTTTGCAAATAGAAGCATCCATCAGATTCCTGTATGTGTAGAAACTCTTGAAGTATCATGTTCTAAAGGACCTGTTCTCTGGAGCTTATCAGTGCAGAACCTTTGTGAGCTTGAACAGAGGAGAATGTTATTTACAAAGGTAAATTCTAGCTCTAACTCTGCTTCCTTTTAAGCAGTTGGATGTTTTGAACCTATTTCCTTTTTTAGCTAAATCAATATAAATGGGAAGTATCTACTGAAGTTATTCTTTTGTCTCCACTGGAGAAGAAAACACTGTGCTTGAAGGTCACCTCAGAGCCACATGTTACATTTTTTGGAAATAGACTTTTGCAGGCCTTTTCCAGCTATTGAAAAGTGTTTCACAGTTCATGAGGTATAACAATTACCAGTAGCAATGAAAGTTGCAATAAAAAGGATGAAAAATGGACTAAATTAGTCTAAAAAGAGAGGAACACCAAGATAATCTCATGCCATTAAAGGGTGAGTTGAAACAAGTGGGGGATAGAAACAGAAGTCAATGAACCAAACCTGATATTCAACAACAGGCTATTCCATGAGATGAATAAAAAAGGAATGACATGTTATTATCCTCCTTTCCTACTCCAGTGCATGCTCTGAAAATAGTGAAGCACCTGCTCACATTTGCAGTGATACTAAGCAATCTAGCCACTCACTGAACTTATCTTATTACAAAGAGACATTAAAATTGGCTCGATATTTAGAGGCAATAGAGCTAGTGTATCATAACGATAACAGCAGAAAGGTAACTTAAGAGTTAAAATCAGTCCTTAACCTGAATTTCTGATCTTGTTAATGAAATTCATTCATTGCAACATCTAATCCAGCACATACCAGGGAGAATGACCTATTCATGAATATTGGAAGATTTATAAAAATGAGATCCTTCTCTGCTTTCCATGCTATTTTTATTTCCCTCCTATCTACATACTTGCCTCATCCATGTTCTTTTCTGTCTGCCTTCTTTTGTCTTGCCTTAGGAGTAATTGTACTGCATGAAATCAGAACATCCATTCAGATGAGAAAGAACTCACAAAGAAAGCCAAAAGCTTAATCAAATCAGTAAATTTTATTTGTTGACAAGGAAAGTACCATATCCTGGGCTGCATCAAAAGGAGCGTGACCAGCAGGTCGAAGGAAGTGATCCTGTCCCTCCACTTTGCTCTCATGAGACCTCACCTGGAGTATTGTGTGCAGTTCTGGTATCCTCAGCATAAAAAGGACATGGAACTGTTGGAACAAGTCCAGAGGAGGGCTACAAAGATGATCAGGGGACTGAAGCATCTCCCATATGAAGACAAGCTGAGAAAGTTGGGACTGTTCAGCCTGGGGTGAACAGTCTCTCTGCATGGAGACTTCATAGCAGCCTTCCAGTATGTGAAGGGGGCCTATAGGGATGCTTGGCAGGGACTCTTCATTAGGGACTGTAGTGATAGGACAAGGGGTAATGGGTTCAAACTTACACAGGGGATTTTTAGTTTAGATATAAGGAAGGAGTTCTTTAGTGTGAAGGTGGTGAGGCACTGGAAGATGTTGCCCAATGAAGTTGTGAATGCTCCATCCCTAGTGGTGTTCAAGTCCAGGCTGGACAGAGCCTTGGGTGACATGGTTTAGTGTGAGGTAACCCCTGAACATGTCAGGGGGATTGGAGCTTGAGCATCCTTGTAGGCTCCTTTCAGATACTGGAAGGCTGCTATGAGGTCTCCACACAGCCTTCTCTTCTCCAGACTGAACAGCTCCAATTTTCTCAGCCTATCTTCATATGAGAGGTGCTCCAGTCCCCTGATCATCCTTGTGGCCCTTCTCTGGACTTGTTCCAACAGTTCCATGTCCTTTTTATGTTGAAGACACCGGAACTGCACACAATAATCCAAAAAAATATTACATCTTACGTTGTATTCTTAACGGTTTAAATTTTTACAATATTTTTCTTCTAAGGAGTGCATTCCAAGACTTTAGCATTACTTTCTGGAATGGTTTTCTTTGCCATAAAACATGAAAAGAAAAATATTTTCTTGGTGATCAGGTCAATCACTAAGAGTGTCAAAAATATCCCTTGAAAATGAACAGAGTGTGATGAGTGAATTATGGGTTTATTCAGATGTACATTCAGTCTGCTCTTCCACCTCAGAATATGAATTTCCAGACATTTAGAAATAGAGAACATAGAGGCTGCATTGCCTAGTGCAGTAGGATTCAGAAATCTGCACTGGTCACCCAGGCCACAGAATACAATTTATTAAATCTTGCACTTCACCCCAGGAATTCCAAGCTCCTAAGGTTTAGCTGCGGCTTCTGTACATCCCAGGCCCAAAAGAGGTATAAGACATTCAGGAGCACTTTGTTGCTTCTAGACTGAGGCTGGTTTTAAGCAATTTTAGAAAAGATATTTTTTCTGATTCAATGATTACATCTCTGCTTAATCCTGCTTATGTACCTTTGTCTGTTTCGAAGCTCTGGATTTTAAAAACATCCTAAACGAATGACAGACTCATAAACTTCACTGGAATAAAGTCCTTTACTCTCTCATTTCTTCACCTGCAGAATAGGAACGTATGTTTTCCTATATTGGAATAATGTTTTTGAGGGGTGCTGTAGGTGCATGAGAAAACAGTCAATGAACACATTTTCAAAGAACGGAGTTATCAATGTAAAGCAACATTCTTTTAAATGAATGTGGCTATATCTATATACTTAGGTAAACAATGTCCAGACAAATTTAAAATAATTTCAAATAACACAATTAGTCTTTATTCCTTTTGACATTGTTTGCATCAGGTGGGCATTTCTCTCTCTTGTTTGTTAAAAATGTTTTCCAACCATGAGGTGCTGGTAACTTTCCAAAGCAATCAAGACTTTTCAGGAAAATATGTGAGGTGATCTTTGCTCAAAATACAGCAAAATCAGGAAGATATAGAAGCAGAATTAGAAAAAAAAGTGGTGTTTTTTTTACCTTTTTATCTAATTATTTTGCTGCTATTAATTGTGGGTAATAAAAAAAAGGCACCTTTATTTTAAAGGGCTTTCTTTAAGGACTCAAACTAGTGATAAGTTTTCTTTTTAATGAATAAGAAAAAAAAGTTCTTATTTGCTGGGTAAATGTGTTCACTTTTTCAATGTCTTTGGATGAACCACAATCCCAAATCAAATATTGTCATGCATTATTAAATCAGTTCAATTATGTGTCAAAGAGATGACGTTATGTAGTAAATTTGTGCTGATAGAGACTGCATTTTTAGAGGGCAGTCAACATATTAAATCCTAAAAAGAGGCAATATATTTTTCTGCTTGCAGTTCCCTTTGTAATTCACTGGGATACATGATATAGAAATTCCCACATGCCAAATGCAACCCTAATAATTTACAGGGAAATGTAGTGATAAAGAATTCAGAGGATTAGAGGAAATACAAATCCATTATCAACTTTAGACATCAGGCTGTGTTGGCAGTTTTTAATTCTTCTGAAGTTTATTCGACTTATGGTTTTAATTTACTTCCAGTTTTCCCTGCCCCATGTGAAGGTCTCCTGGCATCCATATGTTATTGCTACGAAAAACAAACAAACAAAAACAGTCTTAGGGAAGCCAGTAGCCCTTCTCTCAAAACTCCAGAGCCTGTTCAGTATCTTGTACGTGTGTACCAGGTGCTTAGGTGCTTATTCTTAGAGAGGGTGGCTAAGTGGTAGCTTTCCTGAATCTCATCCTGTGTTTCACCTGACCATCTGTGTAGGGATTGTTTGGAATATCCCTGATTTCTTAGCCCAACAAACTTCACAGTCACAAATTATAGTTCACAGAAAGCGGTTGCAAGTTGACTGAATTATTGGTTAAAAAAAACCCCAACAAAATAAAACAACAAAAAAACCCCCTAAAAGTGGAGACTTAGCCATATGCCTCTCCTCTCCTCTCCTCTCCTCTCCTCTCCTCTCCTCTCCTCTCCTCTCCTCTCCTCTCCT
>NDXB01021213.1:0-12911 GCA_002631895.1 Agapornis roseicollis
CAAAACACCAGCTACTAAAGAGAAGAAAAACTGACTGCAACTGCTGAACCCAGGACAACTACCATGTTTTAAAAACTGAATCCTTTTGTGTGTATTCGCTCTCTTCACTGCTGGACTATGTAAATGCCAAAAAATGGTTGGAATAATTATGATCCCAAGGCTATGTATAAACATAGAATAGAATCAGTGAAACACTCATCCTTTAAGGAACTCTATAATTAACAGACTTAGGAGGCAAATGAAGTCCAATAACTAATCAGTGTTGAAGAAAATCACATTTCAGTATGCAAAGTGCCTGCTTCTAACAGTTCAGTGCAGTCCATCTACATTATAGAATGAAAAAATAATTTAGGTTGGAAAGAACCTTTGGCAGTCACCTGGTCAAGACTAGTCGGAATAGTAGGCCTGTGCTCCAAGGAATCAGCAACTGCCCAATTTGATGTAAGAGTGGGTGAACTGCAAGACAGGGACTGGGGGAACAAAGACCCTCCCAACTGTAAGCGGGGAGTTCATGATCAGGTTCATGGCTATTTGAGGAGCATGAACATACACAAATCTGTGGCACCTGATGAGATGCATCCCAGAGTCCTGAGGGAATTGGCTGAGGTAGTTGCCAAGCCATTCTCCATGATATTTGAAAAGTCATGGCAGTCAGGTGAAGTCTCTGGTGACTGGAAAATGGGAAACACTGCACTATTTTTAAGAGGTTAGAAAGGAGGACCCTAGAACTACAAACCTGTCAGTGTCGTCTCTGTGCCTGGAAAGATCATGGAACAGATCACTCTAGGAACTATGCTAAGGCACATGTGGGTCAGGGATATAATTCAAGACAGCCAGCATCGCTTCACCAAGGGCAAGTCCTGCCTGACCAACCTAGTGGCCTTTGATCATGGGGTTACTGCATCAGTGGGAAAAGGAAGGGCTATGTGTGTTGCCTATCTCAACTTCTGTAATGTTTTTGACATGGTCCCCACAACATCCTTCTCTCTAATTTGGAGAGATATGGGTTTGATTGCTGGACTGTTCAATGGGTGAGGAATTGGCTGGATGGTTGCATCCAGAGAGTAGTAGTCAATAGCTTGATTTCTGCACGGACACCAGTGACAAGTGGCATCCCTCAGGGGTCCATACTGGGACCAGTACTGTTCAATATCTTCATCAAAACATATACAGTGGGATTGAGTGCACCATCAGTAAGTTTGCAGATGACATCAAGCTAAGTGGTGCAGTTGACACACCTGAGGGATGGAATACTATCCAGAGGGACTTGGACAAGCTCGAGAAGTAGACTCATGAACCTCATGAAGTTCAGCAGGGCACCTGGATTGGGGCAAGCCCTGTTATGAATACAGCCTTGGGGAAGAAGGGATTGAGAGCATCCCTGAAGGGAAGGAGTTTGGGGCACTGGTGGATGAAAGATTGGATATAAGCCAGATGTGTGCACTTGCAGCCCAGAAGGCCAATCTTAACTTGGGCTGCATACAACGAGTGTGACCAGGAGGTCAAAGGAGGTGATTCTGTGCTATGGTGAGACCCCACCTGGGTCTGCAAGAGTACTGCATTTAGCCTCTGGAGGCTGAGATAGTTGGGGTTGTTCAGCCTGGAGAAAAGAAGACTCCGGGGGAGACCTTTTTGTAGTGTTTCAGTACTTAAAAGGAGCCTATAAGGAAGATGGGGAGAGCAGGGCCTGTTGTGATAGGATGAGGGCTAATGGTTTTAAACTAAAAGAGGGGAGATTCAGGATGGATGTGAGGAAGAAATTTTTTACAATGAGTGTGGTAAAATATTGAAACAGCTTGCCCTAAAAAGTTGTGGATGTTCCATCAAGGCCAGGATGGAAAAGGCTTTGAGTAACCTGGTCCAGTGAAGGGTCTTCCTGCCCATGGCAGAGAGGTTGGACTAGATGACTTTTGAAGGTCCCTTCCTATCCAAACTATTTTACAATTCTGTGATTCTAGACAGTGTCTTGCTTCTCTGAAAATTCTTATACAAAAGCATGGACAAGATCACAAGATTTCTGCAACTACTTGTTATCTGATGAGTATATTTGTTTGGGGAAAAGTGCAGATGGCTGAAGCCCTTCTTGCATCTATTAACCACATAAATGAAAACTAGTTAGAAACAGGAATTAATGCTCTATACAGCAGATAGTAAATCAGATAGCTCTAGTTCAGTGTCTGTAAAACTTCTAGGTTTAACTAATCAACTTTTTAACAATAATATCCTGAGAGGAAGAAAGGTTTAAAGAAGATAAACAAAAAAAAACCTTTTGCCAGCCTTATGGAAGTAACTCAATATACTCTTCAGATTGTAAATGAGATTGCTTTAGGAAGGAGGTATGCTAGATTTCTTGAGTATCATGAAGAGGGTACAAAGGGATATACAAGAACTAGGGGCCATTAAAAGGAAGTAGATTCGAAACAAGAAATACTTGCATGTTTCTTCATGATAAAGATAGCAAATGTATGGGCTTCCTTGCCAAAGCACACTGCTGATACAAAAAGTTTATGTGGATGTCCCCTTGAAGAATTTTCCATCTTAAGGCATTTAAGATAACTTGTATGAAATCTTAGGTATAAAGTTTGTTACTTGGAACTTCCTTGCCAATAAGGTTATGACAGATTGAAGCAAAACAGTGATATTTCTGCATAGCAAGAAGATGATGGAGTGACAGTCTCTGAACAGAGTGCCAACTAGTGTGCAGCTGGGACAAAAACTGTCATTTGGACTTATCATATGGGGAAGTAGTCTCAAAGGGGAAAACCACTTTTCACGTACCTCCATTGTTCCGAGTATGACACCAGTGCACCATGAGAGGGATGACTGATGGCAGGACTGGCCAGCCCAGAGAGGTGCCAGGCCCTCCAGATCACAAGAGCTTTGACCTTTATGGTCAGATGATAGCTGTTGTACTATTGCAAGGAGGGCCCAGGGGGAATCACAATGCAGAACCCCACATCACACCTGCCAGATAGTCTCTTCCAGGGATATGCAAGGGTCTCTTGCCTGGGTAAGGATGTCTTAAGAGTATCTGCATTGCAAGTGTGTGATGAGTAAAGGTGATTGGTAATCATACCCTTCTTTGCTGCAAACTTTTTCACATATAAACAATTAAATGAATCTTATGTGAACTTGTATACCTCATACCTATTTTGCTCTCCACAGCAATGGGTCAGATGGAGAAAGAGCTGCTTCTGCAAGAGTAAACTTAAAGATCAGTAAAACAGAAAAAAATGTATCAGGGTCAGGAAATTTCAGAGCTGAAAACTGCTGAAGATTTGGAAAAAAATCATAAATGTCTCTCCTGTTAGTAGTCTTCTGTTGGCATCTTCTGACTATCATTGTGAGATACAAGATATTGAAGATAGAGCCTTGGTCTGAAGCCAAACATAGCCATTACTACATTTCTCAAAGAGAAAAACATGTTAGCTGATTTTATGCAACACTTATCTCTGAACCACTAAGTACACTTCACTTGTTAATAAATCTGCTGTGATATTAGCTGTGAAGCTCTACAATATTCTATCACAGAAAACTAAAATTTGCAAACTAAAGTCATGCAGAAAATGAAGTAGAATGTCCTCAACACAGTATTCACTTTATAGAAACCAGTGAATTTTGTGGATTATAAGAGAACTATTGTGGATTATTATATTTTATCTCTCTACAATCTGTTTTGAGTTACCTTTCTCTGAACACCAGTGTGAAATGTGAAGGGAAATGACTACACCTCAGTCTGAAATTTAGCTAACTGGACATCTCATGAGAAGCTGCTTGATTGGACATGAAGAAACTGATGGACATGATACGTAAGAAAGCAGGAAGCTGAAAAACTTAGAGATAGCTCCACTAGGGATGGGTGGATCTCAGAGATGGTTAAAGGGGAGTTGTTCAAATGGCCAAATGTTACAGGCAGCTGAATGGAAGCATACGAGAACTTTGAAGGCTAACAGTGCTTCAGCAACCACATGTGATACTGTTTGAGGAAGAGATGATCCAAGTAAAGGTGTTTAAATACACTTAATTCTGGGTATGTTTACTTGGAGGAAATAAAGGCAGAGAAAGAAAATAATCAAGGCTAAAGTAAGAAGAACCGACATGGTTTGAAGGAGAATAAAAGGGTCTGGTTTTGTATAAGCAAGAGACTGGTCTGTCTGGTCTGAGCCGTGTGCCTGATCAGCACTCTCTGTCCTGTTTTATGTGTGGGTATACTCTGATCTACAAGCAGGAACAGGAGCAAAGAGACCTACAGGAAAAACTACACTGAGGCCTAAGGTTTATCACATTCATCTCTTCCCAGTGATATGAGCAGCCATAAAAGCAGTCTGGATAGAAGATGAAAATTACTGAATGTAAAAAAAAGGTCTGCTAAAAATACTGTGGGAGAAACTGCCTGCCAGCCTGGGAGCTGTGAGCTTGGGAACTGGGGCTGGGAACCAACAGCATCCATGAAAAGCGCAGCTGCTGTCTTTGAAGTACAGCTGGGTACGAAAAAACTGGAGACATCCTGATATACCATTGATATACATAAAAACAAGGAACTGTAATGGAAATTTATCATCTGAAAACATGGAAACAGTTTGGGAAAGTAAAACTGTTCTGAAAGAAAACATCATCATCTATTGACTGTTACAGGTAAAAACATACCTTAAAGAGACTGAATTCCCCATATTATCTTTTATGAGATCTTGGACCCTCACCAGGCACACCTCGCTGACTCCAGACTCTGTGACATTCACCATCTTTGAAGTGAAATTCTGTCTGCTACTTTACTGGTCCCACCTCTGGTTCTGCTACTGGGCTTGATTCAGCTTATTGTCCTATCTTTAGAATGGTTGAGTCTCTCTCTGAGATGGGTTTGTCCTCTGATTCAACATGGTTTGCCCACTTCTGACATCTGTGAAATTTCTTAATACCAGTATTATATACACCCATACAAGTAATCTATTATATCTACTGTTATATTCTTGATAAGTAGCTTCACTACTGGTAAGTTTATAGTAACCTGGAGTGGTATATACTCACCTGGTTGTTGCTGCTATTGGTTGTTAATATATTATTGATTTCTGCTATTATTGACTGCTGCCATACTATTGATTGATATTAAATTACCAATTGCTCATAACAATTTTTAATAGCTTAATATATATATACACATATACACTTACTTTATTAATCATAGGTATACTTATTAGTGGTGATTTGGGGGATATTTATACTAATCTGTAATAGAGAAATATAGAATCATAGAATCATAGAATAGTTAGGGTTGGAAAGGACCTTAAGATCATCTAGTTCCAACCCCCCTGCTATAAGCAGGGACACCTCACACTAAACCATGCCACCCAAGGCTTCGTCTAACCTGCCCTTGTATACTGCCAGGGATGGAGCACTTACAACTTCCTTGGTCATTCCAGTGCCTCACCACCCTAACAGGAAAGAATTTCTTCCTTATATTCAATCTAAACCTCTCCTGTTTAAGAATATAAAGCCTCTGCGTCCTCATGTATAACAGAATCCTACAACCCCACAACTGTAATCTCTTACACACTAACAGACTGGGTAACACTTTTGGCCGTGAGACTCAGCAAAATAACAGTCCACCATCCAAGTAGTCAACAAGCTGTCCTTGCAGCCCAAAGCCTGGATGGTATCATTCTTCCTCCCGAGCAACATCTGTGGTGAAGAATCTGAAGTACCAAGAAATTACTCTCATCACTACCACTGCTGTGCAGTCCCATGCTGTTGGTAGCAAAATTTATGGGCTTCCTTTGCAAACCATGCTGCACAAAAATAGCCTGCTAAATATTTGGCCTCATCTAATGTGCAATTTACCAGGTAAACAGCCATATGCTTATGGACCACATGGTGGATAAAGAACTGGTTGGATGGCCACATGCAAAGAGTTGTGGTCAAGGGCTCAGTGTCCGGCTGGAAGCCAGTGATGAGTGGCGTCCCTCAGGGTACGGTGTTCGGACTGGTCTTGTTTAATATCTTTGTCACTGATATGGACAGTGGGATTGAGTGCGCTCTCAGCAAGTTTGCCAGTGACACCAAGCTGTGTGGTTTGGTGGATATGCTGGAGGGAAGGAATGCCATCCAGAAGGACGTTGACATGCTTGTGAGGTGGGCTGATGCCAGCCTCATGAAGTTTAACCATGCCAAGTGCAAGGTCCTACACCTGTGTGGGAGCAATCCCAGGCACAGGTACAGGTTGGGCAGAGAGGAGATTCAGAACAGCCCTGCGGAAAAGGACTTAGGGATGGTGGTCGATGAGAAAATGAACATGAGCCTGCTTCAGTGTGCGCTTGCAGCTCAGAAAACCAATTGTATTGTGGGCTGCATCAAAAGGAGTGTGACCAGCAGGTCAAAGGAGGTGATCCTGTCCCTCTACTCTGCTCTCGTCAGACCTCACCAGGAGTATTGTGTGCAGTTCTGGTGTCCTCAACATAAAAAGGACATGGAGCTGTTGGAACAAGTCCAGAGGAGGGTGATGAGGATGATCAGGGGACTGGAGCATCTCCCATTCGAAGACAGGCTGAGAAAGTTGGGGCTGTTCAGCCTGGAGAAGAGAAAACTGCGTGGAGACCTCCTAGCAGCCTTCCAGTCTCTGAAGGGGGCCTATAGGGATGGTGGGGAGGGGCTGTTCATTAGGGACTGTAGTGACAGGACAAGGGGTAATGGGTTCAAACTTAAACAGGAGAGGTTTAGATTGGATCTAAGGAAAAAATTCTTTGCTGTTAGGGTGATGAGATGGTGGAATGGATTGTCCAGGGAGGTTGTGAGTGCTCCATCCCTGGCAGTGTTCAAGGCGAGGTTGGATGAAGCCTTGGGTGACATGGTTTAGTGTGTGGTGTCCCTGGTTATGGCAGGGGAGTTGGAACTAGATGATCTTAAGGTCCTTTCCAACCCTAACTATTCTATGATTCTATGCCATGTCATCTCATGTTTTGTCCTGTCACATACTAGTCTCTTTCCTGGTTCTGTACTCCTGCATATGATCTGAAGCATGATACTCAGAGATCAGGTATGAATAAAAACATCTGAATGTGCAGGACTTTTTCCAATCATAAATTATACAGCTGGCTACAGAATTCTTTACAGGCTACCAGAAGCTGAAAACTAGTTTTAGTAAAACCAGCAATCTGGATTTAGGATAAACAAACAATAAAAAATGAAATAAAAATGTGAACAAGAGATTTAAACCATAAATGAACAAAACCAAAAGGACTTCAAAAACCTATGGTTGGTTTTCTAGATGTATTTGTATGAGTGTTATACTATGCAATGCATTTTCAATGTATTTCTTAAATGTGCTCAATGTGTTACAGTGAGTCAAACATAGCACACCACAACACATCTGCAAACTTCACCTGTTGAATCAAAATATTTCAGATCCTTGCTCTAAGTGTATTATAGTCTCTATGACTTAATGGAAGGGGCTCCTCACAAGTAAAATAGCAGGGGAGAAAACAAAAGCCAGGGAAAAGAAAAGGAAAAAGAAAAAAAAAGAGAAGAGAGGTATTTTAAAACCTGCCAAGTGAAAGGCAAGGATGTAAAAGTGTCCAGTGTGTCTGCATAAAAGTTGTTCACATTTCCCTGAACTCTATATTCTTCACTAGCACAAGCGCTATGATCACTCTTCTCAGATGCATCCTGAATTATATAAAGACATCTTTGTACTACACAGCCTGCACCAACTTGTCAATGCCCACCACTTATGTCTGTAGATAAGAGAATTACTTTATTTCAAGAGATAAGTTCATGAACACTACTGTTTCTTGTAGCAACTGATACACTTGTGCACATGCTCATGGAAAATTGTATTTTGTATGTAATATTAGGACAATATCTAATTGTACTTCTATGCAATATCAGTAGATTTCTACTATGCAATATAGTAGATTTCTACATTGTTGCATTGACTTTCCCAGAAGAACAATTCCACATCTCTACTAAATATACTACCCCCACAAGTTCATTACTCCAGGCTGATTCTCTTCCCTCGTGGAGACTGTAGTCAGTCAGCTAAACAGCAAATAGACACTGGATGTTCTGCAGCAGGTAGGAGGAGAGCTCTCAGCACTTACTCATGGCTTCTCAACATATCTCCGTTCACAGGATGGACAATACACAGCTGTAAAACTGTTGCATGTCTCACACACTTCAAAACTGCCCTCTCTAATAGAAGTGTCATTCCAGGCAACAAGGAGAAACAAAACAGGTGATCATTATTAGTGATCATTATTATAAGCAAAAAGTCTTTCTCAAATTTTGTGCCCATGTTGTTGATAGTTTCATAACCAGCCTGAGCAAGTATGGGATCAACATTCCTTTTTTTCATTTGCTGCTAATTCTTCATCCTCCTTTCAGAATCCTTATGCTGTAGGTGGGCTTTTTCTGCAGTCGTGGCTATAACATAACTAAGAACAGCTGACAGATAGGCAGCAAAATCTCAACACAGATCCATAGTGGGATGCCTTGTACCCATGCCTTGTACAAGATGCATATATTCTGTGTGCTGTATTCCTTGTGCTTGTGCAAGACAGGCAATACATGTATCTTCTAAGATGATATGCCCAGTATGGAAGAACAAATAAATACTGCCACTATACAATCCAGGAGTTAGTATGTTGGTGTGGGAGAAGAGGCAAAGACATAGCAGCACAGATGTATCACTGCCAAAAGTAAAGTATTTCAATATCAGTAGACATCTGGTTTTAGTCTATTGAACCACACTCACAGTATCAAGCGGGGCAAATAATTTGGATCATACATAGAACTATAACGTAATATAAATATATTTAATCGCATAATTTCAGAAAAAAAAACTTGAAGAAAAATAATTCACATTATAATGGGATGAATTATCAGTCTGTGTTCACTGCACCATCTCACTTCATAGCCTCATCACTTATTAATAAGACAAGCATATGTTTCTACTTCTAGGGAGATATGTTTCTCAGAAAAGGTGACAAAGATGCACTTTGCAATTACTTCCTCAGAAAAGCTACGCTAAGCCAATCTTCAGCTAATGAGTTTTCTTCACTGAACACCAGTTGATAATTTTTTCCTTTTCCCTCATTAATTTTTAACACTCAACTTGCTAAACACAGCAGGTAACAGCACAGGTAGATTCAGGAGGCTTATTTTTTAAACCCAGACTGTTTTTCTGAATGCATGCTTCAGAGCAATCAGTCTGATATTACTGCTTCACCATAATTATTCGTTTAGAGCAACAACTATCCAATGCAATAGCCTCCTAGAGTAATGACATTTCCAATGAAAAATCATTGCTCAAGTCTGCCTTACGAAAGACCCAGATTTAAGGTAATTTGGCAAAAGGACCAAGTTTATCAGAATTCATTCATTAAAGGAATAACCCTAGTAATTCCAGGAATAAGATTAGAGAAAAGGGGAAAACAAAAACAAGCACACCTGCAACCTTTATCAAAGGCAAGAGAAAAGAGCAAGCCAGGTAGCATTTTTTTAACTACTTCCATAATCTTATTACATCCTTCCACTTGCCCAGATGTAAGGTCAGATGGAAAACAATATTGACAGCAAAAGAATCCTCAGACTACCTCTTACAGGGAGAGAGCCTATCAATTAGGCATTTTCTTTTTCATAAGGTTATATTGCTTTGAAATATATTGGGACAGTATGTATGGAGTTAAAATTTATTCACTGTAAGTAATTGCAATCTCATATGAAAGTATGTCTAAGTAATATAGAAAGGCTTAATCAATAATACTCTTTAAATTGCTATACATCATCTTCTATACATAATCTTTCTATCACCTACTGTTTCTCCTTGGTGTTGTCTTTAGCCTCCTAATGCTGTGTGAGAAGATTTGGCCTTTATCAAGCAAAGAGGGGGTTACACAGAGTGATCAGTCCCTGGGGGTCCCTACAGGAAGGAGTGGGGTGCCCATGGCATATATGTCCCCCTTGGCCCAAGTTCAGGTGTTTCACTTCAGAGTGCTTTTATTTGGCTTTAGGAGGAAATGAACCTTCAGTTCCAGCATAGCACAAAATTCTCCACTTCAGAAAAAAATTAACTATGTAGAGGTACAGCCCCTTCAGATCTTCAATCAGATCTTCAGATTAGATTTGATCTCAGGAAAGCATATAACTAAAGCAGAGAAATGTGTGGGTAAAGAGGAATTTATGATGAAGGACTCTGCTAGATAATGTAATAAACTTTTGTTCAATGGTATCCAAAAAGCATCTGAATGACCTTGAAGCTTTTTTTGACAATATTCAAAGAGCATTTGTACAGAAACAGCTGGTAATATTTTTTACTTTTACAGTAAAAACATACTTTTGTTCAAATCGTGTAGCTGCATGAATTGTAAATATGCAATGAAGTATTATTATTATTATTGCCATGGCAGCACATTCTTGCACAGACTGAACACTCATCTTATTTTTGCATGTTATCAAGATGAATTTTTTTAAGTATATAGCTGTGAAATAGTCATTAGATTGTTCAAGAATAATAATGGTTAATTTTTCCTGAATACATGCTTAGTGTTTCTGATTATAGAAGAAAACAGACAAACAGATTTTTTCTCTTTTGCACGTCCTACAACTTTCATTGTAGTGAAAAGGAGGAATAGTGGAATGCAAGCAGGCAAAACCGTTATCTGGCAAACGTTTGCTTTCCAAAATGACAAATGTCACTGAATTATTAAACTGTTTTTTCTCCTTAAAAAAAAGAAACCCAACAAACAAAAAAAACAACAAACCCAACAAACAAAAAAACAAAACCAAAACCTGGATAAAGGAAACTATGTAACTATGTCACTATGTCAGATTGCTTACCTGTCATGTAGAATTACAAAAAAAAAAATGCATAAAATTCTGAGAACCAAGATGCAAGGCTTGAACTCCAGCATTGTGTAAATGCTGGGCCACTGCTGCAACCAAAAATTCAATCATGTCTGAATAATTAGTCCAGAAGAGTGAGATTGAGTTTTGAAGTTGGATATTCTCCAGATCTTACTCTACTTTTCTATAAGAAAAGTCAGCCATTGCCACTTTATTTTTGACTGATATGGAGTTAAACTCTTTGCAAAGAGTACTCTGTATTTTTTCTCTTTACTATACCATCCTATACACTGCGCGTCAGCTACAGCTAACTGAAAATTGCACAATTTCTACATTCATATGTTCTGTGCTGAATGCAGAGAACCACAGAATCAGATAATCACAAAATGTCTGAGGTTGCAAGGGACTTCTGGCTCAAGCAGGGCCACCTAGGACCAGTTGCCCACAACCACGTGCAAAACTCTTTTGAAGATCTACAAGAAGAGAGACTAAACAACCCCTCCTGATGATCTGTGCCTGTGGTTAGTCACCTTAACATTAAATAAGTGTTTCCTTATGTTCAGATGACACATACTGTGCTTCACATTATGCCTATTACCTCTGGTCCTGTCATTGGGCACCACTGAAAAGAGCTTGGTTCCATCATTTTTTCACCCTCTTTTCAAGTATTTGTACACACTGATAAAATATCCCTTAAGGCCTCCCTCCTCCAGGTTGAACAGCCCCATCTCTCTCAGCCTTCCTCAAAGGAAGCATGCTCCAGACCCTTAGAATTCATGTACCCCAAGAGTACTGGAAACACCTGAAGTGCTAGTAAACCATGATCCACCCTTTGGACTGGCTAAGAGCTCAATTTCAGCTCTTACAAAATACCTTCAGTAAAGAACAAATGCACTGTCTTTATCATATCTGTAATAAGAACAATTTGACTTGAAATCTTGTGGTAAGTGGAAGTCTTTTGCAGTTGTTTCTTTCACAGTCTTAGAAAGTTCAAAAAAAATTGCAAGCAAATAGTGCTGTTCATTTTTAAATATTTCATGCTGACCTCAGTTTTTTGATTCCCTTAATGAAAGATAATATGAAGCAATAAATCAAACTATAAAGTGCAGATATTGTCTTCACATAATTTCCTCTAATATTTAAAGTGAAATTTAGCAGAAAATAATTTTAAAGTTTGATTTATTGGTGTTTGGTTAAACAGCAACTTCTGAGACAGAGGAGCATGACACTGTTAGAATGTATGCTCACTTTTGAAAACCTGGGAGTGGCAAAGCATTTAAAACCTAAATAAAAGGGTGATGGAATTATTTCTCCTTTAATTAAGCTTCAATGTAGACAAAACTATTACATAAAGACAACCTTTTTGCATTACTAGAATAATGTAATTCAAAAGAAATAGTGAAACAGGACTATCAATCAGAGGTGTATAAACGTGCTCACACTAATTGTTACAGTCTGATGCTTCATTTCCTAGCTACTTAATCACAGAATCACAAAATGGTTGAGGGTGAAAGGGACCAACAGGGGTCATCTGGTCCAACCTCCCTGACGAAACAGGGTCACCTGGAGCACATAGCTCAGGATTCTATCCAGTTAGCTTTGGAATATCTGCAGGGAAGGAGACTCTACAATGGATTTGGACAACCTATTTGGTCAGTCACCCTCTTCCTCATGTTCAGGTGGAACTTTTTGTGTTTAAGTTTACGTCTATTGTCCTTCATGCTATCATTTCACCACCAAGAATAATCTGGCTCCACGCTCTTGAGACCATCCATTCAGATATTCATATAGACTGATCAGATTCCTTCTGAGTTTTCTCTACTCTAGGATGAACAGGCCTCATATGAGAGTTGTTCCAGACCCTCAACCATTTTAGTAGCCTTTTGCTGGACTTTCTATAGGAGTTCCATGTTTCTTGTATTAGGGAGTACAGAAGTAACACACAAGAGCTTTATGTAGCTAGGTAGGTAGCTAAAGTTTATCTATCTATCCATCTAACTATCTATCTAAAGTTATCTTACTTTTTTTTTTTTTTTTTTTTTTTTTTTTTTTTTAAAGCTTGGCCCAATTTTTATCAT
>NDXB01021213.1:23108-37921 GCA_002631895.1 Agapornis roseicollis
TTTTTTTTGGGGTTTTTTTTTTTTTTTTCAAATCCTGCAAGCTGGAAACTTGGAAAAACCCTGCATACAAAAACTACCAGGAATTAAAATCCAGTATTCTTTGGGTTGTGCACTATAATCATCTAACTTTTGTGCATACATTTTTTTAAAATGTGTGTGCCTTGCATAGAATAGAATCATAGGATATCTCAAGTTGCAAGGCACCCGTAAGAATCATTGACTCCAGTTATCTGCTCCTCTCAGGATTACCTAAAACTAAACTATACAGCTAAAAGTGTCATTCAGATGCTCCTTTAACTCTGAACGACTTGAAAAGCACATATATGTGTATACTTACAGATATGCATACACATGTATGTTTGTCCTTGGTTTAGCAGTAAAAGTCATTTTTAACTCTGCATAGCAACTGGTGCAGCACTATGTTTTTGATTTTCGGCCTGGGAACAAAACTGATAACAGGAATGTTTTTAGTTACTGCTCAAGTGTTTAGTCTGAGCAAGGACTCTGTGAGCCTCATACTCTGCCAGGGGGGAGGGGAGGCCGGGAGGAAGCAGAGACAGGACACCTGACCCAAACTAGCCAAAGAGGTATTCCATACCATAGCATGTCATGCCCAGGATGTAACTGAGAGTTACCTGGAAGTGCCAGTGCTCTCTAGGGGGGGTTGGAGGAGGTGTCAGTCGGTGCTTGGTGGGATGGGATTGTTGAGTTATCTGTTGGTGGCTGGTGAGGTGCTGTATTCTGTTCCCTTGTCATTTCCTTTATCATTATTATTACTGGTAGTAGCAGTAGTGATTTGTGTTATACCTTAGTTACTAAACTGTTCTTATCTCAACCTGTGGGAGTTACATTCTTTTGATTCTCCTCCCCATCCCTCCGGGAGCAGGGGGAGGGCAAGAAAGGGGGTGTTGAGTGAGTGAATGAGCTGCATGGCTGGGTTTAAACCACAACGTTTCTGTGTAAACATGCATTGCATGAGGACATAAAACATTCTAGTGACCTGTCCTGGGTTCAGCTATAGCAGTCATTTTTCTCCTTCTTAGTTGCTGGTGCAGTGAGTGCTGTGGTTTTGACTTTCAGCCTGGGAACAGCACTGACAACACTGATGTTTTTAGTTGTTGCTCAGTAATGTTTACTCTAATCAAGGACTTTCTAAGTCTCATGTTCTGCCAAAGAGGAGGGGAAGCCAGGAGGAAGCAAAAACAGGACACCTGACCCAAACTAGCCAAAGAGGTATTCCGCACCACAGCGTGTCATGCCCAGTATAGAAGTTGGGGGGAGTTACCTGGAAAGGATAGATTGCTGCTCGGGTCAAGCTGGATATCGGTCAACAGTTGATGAGAGGTTGTATTGTCTTCCCTTGTTATTTCCCTTATCATTATTATTATTGGTGGTAGCTGCAGCGGTTTTTGCTGTATCTTAATTACTGGACTGTTCTTGCATCAACCCGTGGGAGTTACATTCTTTCAATTCCCTCCCCACCCCTCTGGGAGTGCAGGGAGGAGGAAGTGTGGGGAGTGAGCATGCAGCTGCATGGTTCTGAGTTACTAGCTGAGCTTAAACCACAACAGTTCTTTGTGGTGCCCAATGTGAAGCACGATAAAGGCATCCAGTCTCCGAGGGAATCAATAATTTTAGAAATGATATATCATAGGCCAGATGCTGGGAATACATCTGTGGATGCAGGTAAATTTGAATATATACGACCCACATGGCAGAAATTTACACGGAGTGCACCGTCATCATATTGAGGCCACTCATTGGTCTCAATAACTTGAAATGACACACCACCACCAACAGTGGATGAAGTGATTTGTCAGCTCTGAGAGTTCAAAGACAATCTCACCCCTTCCATCATTTCAGAGTGGAAAAACTGTCTCAGGAGTTCAAACAATTGAGAGACGATCTGTCCAGTCTATCCAGCTCCCCATGTGTACCAACCCACGTCTCAGCTATTCACAGAAGGCATCCTACTGCTCAAGGGAAAAGACATACGAGGTACACACCTTGGGCCACGTAATGGTTTTACCTGTGGGACCACAGAGAAGACATGGGAAAGTGGGATGGAGAGACCTACCTCAGCTCTGGAGGAATGGGTGTGGGAATTGAAGAGGAGAACAAAGGTCAAGAATGATCATCCCATGAAAGCTGCGGCTTTAGTCTCTGGTGAACAGATTCCCAGATGGAGTGGAAGAGCTGATTTTACTCCAGCTCCTGTGATAATGAAGAATGATCCCTTTCAATGCAACTTAAGTGATCAGTGTTGTGATGACTATTAGAGGGGCCCTGCCACCAGTCAGGGGGAGGTAGGGGACAATCGGATTTGCTGGACTCTGTGGATCAATTGGCCTGGCACATGAGTCCCACAGATATATAAGGCTCTAGTAGATACCAGTGCATAGTGTACCCTGATGCCATCAAGATGTCAAAGGGTGGAACCCATTTATGTTTCTGGAATGACAAGAGGATCCCAAGAGTTGACTGTACTGGAGGCTGAAATCAGCCTGACTGGGGGAAATGGCAAAAGCACCTGATTATGACTGGTCCAGAGGCTCCATGCATCTTCTGCATAGACTACCTCAGGAGAGGGTACTTCAAAGACCCAAAAGAGTCCCAATAGCTTTTGGTCTTACTGCTTTGGAGACAGTGGAAATTGAGCAGCTGTCCACCTTGCCTGGTATCTCAGAGGATCCTCCTGTTGTGGGGTTACTGAATGTCAAAGAACAACAAGTGCCAATTACGATCACAACAGTGCACGGGCGGCAATATCACACCAACCAAGACTCCCTGGTTCCCACCCATAAGCTGATCCGCAGACTGGAGAGTCAGGGAGTGATCAGCAGGACCCGCTTACCCTTCAATAGCCCCATATGGCCAGTGCGAAAGTCTAATGGAGAGTGGAGACTAACAGTAGACTATCGTGGCCTGAATGAAGTCACACCACCATTGAGTGCTGCTGTACCAGACATGCTAGAACTTCAGTATGAACTAGAGTCAAAGGCAGCCAAGTGGTACGCCACAATTGATATTGTCAATGCATTTTTCTCAATTCATTTGCAGCAGAGTGCAGGCTACAGTTTGCTTTTACTTGAAGGGGTGTCCAGTTCACTTGGAACTGACTGCCCCACAGCCCTACCATCTGCCACAGACTGATCCAGACTGTACTGGAAGAGGGGCAAGCTCCAGAACACCTGCAATACATTGATGACATTATTGTGTGGGGTGATACAGCAGACGAAGTCTTTGAGAAAGGGAGGAAAATGACCCAAATCCTGCTGAAAGCTGGTTTTGCCATAAAACGGAGTAAGGTCAAGGGACCTGCACGGGAGATTCAATTTTTGGGAATAAAATGACAAGATGGACATCACCAGATCCCCACAGACGTGACCAACAAGTTAACAGAAATGTCTCCACCAACTAATAAGAAAGAGACACAGGCTTTCTTGGGTGCAGTGGGGTTCTGGAGAATGCACATTCCAAATTACAGTTCGATCGTAAGCCCTCTCTATCATGTGACCAGGAAGAAGAATGATTTCAAATGGGGCCCTGAGCAACAACAAGCCTTTGAGCAAATCAAACGTGAGATAGTTCATGCAGTGGCCCTTGGACCAGTTCAGACTGGGCCAGATGTTAAAAATGTACTGTAGACCGCAGCCGGGGAGAATGGTCCTACCTGGAGCCTCTGGCAGAAAGCACCAGGGGAGACTTGAGGTCGATCCCTTGGCTTTTGGAGTCGGGGATACAAAGGATCTGAGGCCAGCTATACCCCAACAGAGAAATAGATACTGGCAGCCTATGAAGGTGTTCAAGCTGCTTCAGAAGTGATTGGTACTGAAGCACAGCTCCTCTTGGCACTCTGGTTGCCCGTGCTGGGCTGGATGTTCAAAGGAAGGATCTCCTCTACACATCATGCAGCTGATGCTACATGGAGTAAGTGGGCTTCACTAATTACACAATGAGCTCTAATAGGAAATCCCAGTCACCCAGCAATTCTAGAAGTCATGGACTGGCCGGAAGGCCGAGATTTTGGGATTACACCAGAGGGGGAGATGATGTATGATGGACTTAAACTATGACATGACCACAGAGTTTGAGATAATTGGTTTCTGAAATATCCTAACCATTTTCTTTTGAAAAGGATTATGGAGTGTCTTATTGATTAGCTGGGCTGCAAAGAGGTGCACTCCCTTTTATGTAAAGGGGATGAACAACTGAAGGATATGAATGATCCAGAAGGTGAAAAACCCTGTATGTGGATATCAATATCATTCAACTTGTAAGCATCTTTGCTAGACATTCCAGTCTACCTTTACTGTAAAGGGAGAGAAACTGACACTTTCTGGCTTTGATTAACATATCCTATTTTAAAAGCTTACTCCAAGTTGAGATGATTTACACTTGCTTCCTTCTAGTGGTTAGGAACAGTGTCTAAACTGCCATGTTCTGTATAGATGTCTACACCAGAAATGTCTGAAGTTAAGAGGACTTTTTTATTTTTATGTAATGATAACAGTGGAACGATGTGGAGTCAGTTTTGGACATCATTATGGTGTATTTTTTTTATTTTTTTTTTATTTACTGAACTTTACTGGTATTTAAAGATGTTAATGACCATACTAGTGTGATAACATTCACAAAATAAGAAGGAGAAATGTCAAATAGCTGTAGATACCTTAGAAACCTCCAGAACTTGTAAGCTCATAGACAACACAAAACTGAGAGAAGTGACTTATACACTGAATGTGTGTCTTACCATTCAAAGGACCTGAACAGGCTGGGGAAAAACTTCATGAAGTTCAACAATGGGAAATGCAAATTTCTTAACATGGAAAAGCAAATATTGTTTTTTCAGTCACTGGAAAGCAACTTTGCAGCAACTGGGAGTCCCAGCAGACCAAAATTTGATCATAAGTCAGCCATGTGCCCTTGCAGTAAAGACAACTAACAGCCTCTGGGTGCCAGCACTCGAGCAGAGCATCAGCAGCAGCCCAGAGGAGCTGAAAATTCCCCTCTTCTCAGCATTAGTGAGGCCACATCTGGAGTGCTATGATGTTGGCATACTGGAACAAATCCAGTGAAGGGCAAACATGTAATTATGGGACTGAAACATAGTTTCTGATAAACACTGAATTGCAAAATAGCTACTGAAATTTTAGATTCTCCCAAAGATGCTGGAACCCAGTTTTATACAGGAAAAATTATAACAGTTCGTATTCTGAATCTGTTTTATAATTTATTCATACCTTTAAATCTTACTTTTTGCATCTGGATAGGACGCTGAAAATCTGCCTAATAGTGCTGTTCATTAATGCAATATGTAGCTGAAATTAATAAAATATGAACCGAGGTATCTGCTTCACTAATAAATATTTTTAAAGGCAATTGTTGCAAATTTTTTTATTAATATAAAAGCTAGTACTGAAAACATCTCATTAATTTCTAAGTTTTAGAGAAGAAAAATATTTAACCACAACTTTACGTGGATAAAAAAAAAAGTAAACAGATGAAGTTCTAAAACAGTGGTATCAATGTGGTTTTACAGCTTTCTAAGATGTTAGAATCTTCAACAATTAAAACCCATCAGATTTTTCCCATGTGTGTTTTCATTAGCTTAGATGAAGATTCAGAATTGTTCAAGGATCAACACTCAACAGTCAAAATAAGGGAAAAAAAAACCCTTTGGAGCTTCATAACCTTCCCTTCAGACACATTCTTAACCTTCCACACACTTTAATTTAAAAGCCAATGACTTACTCAAAGGTATAACCATAAGTCAACCTGAAGGAAATCTTATAGCTGTATAGATGATGGAACAAAACTGTAATGCACAGATGACTCCACTGTTACAAAAGTAATCAGCTCTTCAAGTCAGCTATGAGAAAACTGCACATTTTCAAGACATATATATATGCTTGATTTTTTCTATGTGTATTAAAAAGTGTGATGTGAATTTAAATTAGTCTAGTGCAACATGTGACACAGTCATCAATACATACACTTATAGGGTCTAACAAACTGAAGTTTCTGAAAAAGAGCAAATTTGCCGATAACATGATTCTTGTTCAAAGAAACAGATCTAGAATACTTGAAAAATTGAACTGTATAGTGGTATTTCATAACACCTAATAACTGGAAAGAGACAATAATATATATCATGTACATTATTAAGGTATTAATTATTTTATATTTTTATGAACACCTTTGGCATTCTGAAAGGTAGCCTCAGTATTGACTATTGTTCTTAGTGGGAAATGTGGAGGAAACACTATTAAAATACAGTTACAAACTTTACAATAGCTTTGAATGTGTAGATTAATTCAAAGCATTACCTTTCTTACTGTTACGTACATGAATTACTACTAAAAAAAAGCTTTCATTCAGATTTTGTGACTTGAGACACCAGACTGCATTGACACTAAAGTTTGCCCCAGTCCAGGTGCAGGAGCTTGCACTTGGCCTTGTTAAACCTCACAAGGTTTTCATGGGTCCACTCTTCAAGGCTGTCAAGGTCCCTCCGGATGGCATCCCTTCTCTTTAGTATATCAACTTTACCACACAGCTTGGTGATGTCAGCAGACTTGCTGAGAGTGCACTCAATCCCACTGTTTATGTCATTGATGAAGACACTGAATAGTACCAGTCCCAGTGCAGGTGCTTGAGGGA
Source organism: Agapornis roseicollis (assembly GCA_002631895.1). Taxonomy (NCBI): domain Eukaryota; kingdom Metazoa; phylum Chordata; class Aves; order Psittaciformes; family Psittacidae; genus Agapornis; species Agapornis roseicollis. Next base: position 29,772 of record NDXB01021213.1, read on the forward strand.
CACCATTCATTGCTGGTTTTTCCTTGGACATTGTGACAGTAACTAACTCTTTGACTATGGTGTCCTGTGTTCAGCAGTAGCTGTCAGTTTTTCTCCTCCTTAGTAGCTTTTGACTTGTAGCCTGGGAACAAAGCTGATAATTACTGATGTTTACTCTGACCAAGAACTTTCTGAGTCTCATGCTCTGCCAGGGAGGAGGGGAGGCTGGGAGGAAGCAGAGACAGGACACCTGACCCAAATGGACCAAAGGGGTATTCCATAACATAGCACGTCATGCCCAGGATGTAACTGAGAGTTAGCCAGAAGGGCTAGTTCTCTCTGGGGGGGTGGGGGTTGTTGGAGGAGGTGTCGGTAGTGCTCAGTTGGGTGGGGTTTCTTGACTTATCTGTCGGTGGTTGGTGAGGTGCTGTATTCTCCTTCCCTTGCCATTTCCTTTATCATTATTATTATTGGTGGTAGCAGTAGTGACTTGTTTTATACCTTAGTTACTGAACTGTTCTTATCTCAACCTGTGGGAGTTGCACGCTTTTGATTCTCCTCCCCATCCCTCCGGGAGCAGAGGGAGGGCAAGAAATGGGGGGTTGAGTGGGTTTAAACAACAACACCATAGCCATTCAGCCAATTGTTTATCCATTTAATGATTTATCCATCAAACCCATCTCTCTCCAATTTAGAAGTAAAGTTTTGGTAATGCTTTAGAAAACAATTCTCTTTGAGAAAAAATTTCAGATCTTGGAAACCCCATGATGAGCCAAAGTTCTTACTGTATATTAATATGCTTTTGAAGAGTTGAGTAAAATGCCACATCTTTCTTCTGCTAAGTACTTTTCAAACAGTAACAGAAAACCCTTTTCTCTAAATGTAATGTAAGTGATTAACCAGTAATGATAAATACAAAGCTGCTTTGAAAGCTGTAACCACTTCTCACTAGTGCATATATTGTGAATTCACAAATTTTTGTTTGTCCTAGCTTTTTTCTTTTTCAAAAAATATGTGAAAAATTATAGTGGATGAATATATCTTTTACCCTTTGCACATTTTTTAATATTCTCAAAGCCAGTTGGAAATTTTAAATATACCAAGTTACTTCTACTTCAATGTACAAACTTTTGCAAGTTATAACCTAGAACTAAGACATTTATAGCTATGACTAATTTGGCTTAAAAAGGTTTGCTAGTAAAAATGCCACTTAGGACTAACAGTTCCAGTAGGGTTAGAACCTTAAAATGTAAAAATATGTAATGGAAATCCCAGCCAAGAGAGTCTTCTGTTAAGAATTACACTGTTAATTTTCTCAGCCCGATGATTCTGCTCAGTGGCCCACATGTATACATTATTTTTGCTAATTAAGCATTTAATTAATGTTAGTAATACTAATGTTAAGTAAATAAATATGGTATCAGTCTGTAAATACTGTCTTTTACTAACTTTGTTAATATCTAATTTGCTTGCTCTAATTATCTTGCTAAACACCAACAAAATGCTTTATTATACTTTATATTATTCTATTAATAGCAGTTCAATTACTTTTGTATTGCTTGTGTAATTTAGAAGAACTAAAAAGCAAACAGTTACATTTTATCTTTTTACAGCCTATGAATGTTCTTATAATTAATATTTAATTGCAAAAATACAAACATATTTCTTAATTTGTGGTGTGATCTGTTCATTAAATACTCATTAATAGAGGCAGAACATACAAAGAGCAATCTTTCTTAAAAAATATAAAAGGAAATTTCTGTGTTAAATTATATTGTCAGTCATTCTGAAAGATTATTTTTATCTCTGATTATCAAAACATTTTTAATCAGAAAAACAAGCAATGAAATCTAAAATATATATTTAAAATTGTACCAGAATTTTCATGTGTACAGCTCCCTCTCATAGTAAATTAAACCTCAATGCCAGAAACCTCACAGGGAAAAGTATGGTTTTTACTTCTTCCATTCACTAAGAAGTGATAGAACTGCAATAGAAATCCTGTTTGGCAGAAGTACTCATAAACTGAATGAGGTCCACTGTAACCTGAGACCAATTACAGTTGAACCACTGCAATGTTCCCAGTGATTCATGTGGGACAAAGCAAGCAGCCTCTGTGGCACACAGCACAAAAAACAGAGTGGATATTTACTGCAGACCCATTCAGGCACCCGAAGTTTGGTTTTGTTTTGTTTCGTTTTTCCCCAAGTATGCGTTGCTACAGTTGCTTTTAGTAAAAGCTGAGGCACAGTTTAATCTTCTGGGTAAAAGTTGGCAGTCTGAAGCAGATGTAGAAAGGAGAGAAAACAACTTGGATGGCTTTTTTATCTTCCCAGGAATCATTTCTTAACTGACTTGTGAAAAGAAATTCTATTCAAGCAAAGTACGCCTTATGCTTAGCAACAAAACAAGTCTATATTGTCTCTATTACACTGTGTTACAGTACTTAAGTGTTAATCATAGTAGACATTACAGTTGGTAATAGTAAGTTGTCTATAGCTACCAAGCAGTACTCAAACTGAAGTCGCACTTAGGAGAGAACATTATGCTTATCTCCTCTGATCCCATGATAACGCGGTATTCAAAAGAGTCCCTGTATTCATTCCCTATCACACAATTTCTTTTTGTACAATAGAATACAGATGTATTTCTAGCAGTGGCTATATGTGAATTTGAATTTTTTTTTTTTTTCCCAAATGTGATTAGTTTGCTTTAAACAAAAACAAACAGACAAAAAAAGCATCTTGGTAGAGAGTATTTTTTTTTACTTTTTTTTTTTTTTTTTTTTTTTTTTTTTTTTATTTAAAATTTTTTATATTTTTTTTTTTTTTTTCNTGAGTTGTTGGGTTTGGGTGGTTTGTTGGATTTTTGGGGGGTTGGTTGGTTGGTTGTGTGGGTTGCTTTGTTTTTTTGGAGGGTGGGGGGTGTTGTTGGCTTTGTTCTTGAGTTTGGTTTTACTTTTTTACATCAGCTAAAAATTGTCAGAAGTTCATTTGATCTGGCATTTTTTTATCCTCTCCAATATTTGTTTACTTGCTTTAGGTCTTTCCATGTCTAGCCAGCTGCCAGTCTGCTTTCAGATGACCAGAAAGGAACAATATCATACAGCTTAGGAGAGGATGAGTTGTCCTGCTACACTATCCCTTCTTAAGGGCTAACCAGTAGAATGACTGCGATGTCTTACTGCGATGGATGCTACAAAAGCAAAGAGTGATTGTGTACATAAGGGTTTTGTTTTTCTCTCTTGAGCATTTATCTGAACAAACTGTTTACTAAGACTTAGAGAGGATTGTCTAAACACTGATGAGATATGTTATTGTAGAGCAGCTTTACCAATCTCCACCTATAGGAACAAGGGGGCAGTTCTTAATGCCATAAAAGAATATATATTAGTATTTTAAGGCATTTTGACTGCCATTTCCAAGGTGAATTATTTTGCCTTATTTCTGTCCAGGACAAGTCTGTTCAATGTTTATCTTCATGTTAAAACTCCGTCACAGAGAAAATTGGTTTATAAATATTCAGTGTGAATTGTATTTGCTTATCAGCTGATAACCATATTAGGAATGGAGAATTTAATTTGATTATCTCTGAAGAAGTTATATGCACATATAAACACACACACACACACACACACTTGCTGTGAATGTGTACATTAATAAGATACTTCCATATATCTCACTGAAAACATTATACGAACGTGTCACATCGCAAAATACAGAAATTGTAATACACAGTTCAATTACAATATAATGTCAATGTGATTCCTTGTAATATGCTCACTGAAGATAAGGGGAGACCTGAAATGCTAGGAAGGAGGTTGTAGTAAGGTGGCTGTTGATCTCTGTCCAATTAACAGGGACAAGAGGAAGTGGCCTCAAGTTGTACCAGGGGAGGTTTAGATTGAACATTAGGAAAAATTTGCCTGAAAGGTTTGCCAAGCATTGGAACAGGCTGCCCAGAGAAGCGATTGAGTTCCCATCCCTGGAGGTGTTTATGGATGTGTAGATGCAGCATTTAGGAATATGGTTTAGTGATGGAAGTGTTAGGTTTATAGCTGGACTTAAAGGTCTTGTCCAACCTAAATGATTCTATGATTCTGTGACACTGGATGTCCCTAGTCATCAGGATGGAACATGTGGGTCAAAGCCAGATCATGTTCATTGCATTCTCCTAAATGATTTTGTTGATTGTGTATTTTTTGTATTATGTGCTGGGCTGAAACTTGTATTCACTCTCCCCATAGTGTGGCTGATTAAGGAATAAACAATTATACTACCAGTTCATCCACTACAGTCCATTAATCCACTCAACTGCCAAAAGTCTCTGAAGTGATTTTGCAAACTAAAAATAATCAAATATTTTTATACCATCTAATGTACAACTATTTGCACTTTAAAATAATATTATTTAATATGCTAAACTTCCTGTTCCCTGAAGATCTGTGAAATGGTTACAGGAAGTACAAAGATAAATGAAACACTTGTCTCCAAACCTCGCTTTCGTTTTCTTTGTTCAGAATACTGCAATTTAGACATATTTTATATTTAGCATTTTCTATTAAGAAAAGTTGTAATGTTATGTGAATAAAACATAGCTTAAGCATTTTGAGCAAGTTGAAGTTTCTTATTACATTGAGTTGTACCACTTAAACAGATTTCAGTATGTAGTAAGCATTATTTTTATAGGGGAAAAAAGAGATGCTCTAAAGAAATGTTTTAGAGCAACAGATTTTGTGTTAGTAATTTGTGAGGATAGTAAAAGCACAAAATAGTTTGAAATCATAGATGTATATTTTCTGAAGAATATGTAGCTCTGTCTGATCAGTCGCATAAAACGAATGAAGCATTATCACTTCTTCTTTAGCATTTGATATAATACCTGATAAAAAGAATATAATCTGTTATCCTTCCTTGGGAAAATACAGTCATTGGCTGGGATTAAAAAACCCCCCTGATAATAGGGTAATTTGATATATCACTAGAATTCAACTTGACATGGAAATTTGCATTACTATGAAATAAAAAGGAACAAATAAACCCAAAGTAAGGTAAAATACAACTGCTGAGTTTAAGCTTTAAGCTTTAAGTGATAATATATAAGAAATAAAGAGGGAAAAAAGACTATTCAGTGGCAACAACAGAGCACTGCTGTTTTTCTGTGATTTTTTCTCTACAAGAAATAATGTATTGCAAAGCAGATGTTTTCTTTTGTACATAATCTCTGCTTGGAATTTTATAAAAAAATATGTACTCTACACTAATTAATTCTTGTTATTTCCAAAATAACTTTTAAAGTGCCCATTGACTGGGAAAGGAAGCATATCTGAGCTGAGTCATCCAGTTTTAAAAGTTGTATCTTCTTTTCATGTCAGAAATAAAAATTTTGAGAATTACTGTAGGAAAATAATCCTGAAGATGTGATCAATAAATCAAATTGATATATAATAATCTAAAAATTAAAATTTTGCTTTGTCACTTCCCAAATACTTTAATATTGGAATTTTAGATCAAACAATTGAACATGCATCTTTTCCTGAACAATGTGAAGCAACTCAAATTTGGAATCTCAAAGGATAAAAACTTTGCCATTTTCATATTTCAGTTCTGAAGAGAAAACTTTCAAACAGTTTAGTCCAAACCCATTATGTACAGAAACTTTTTTTTTCCTACTAAAAATTCTATTCCATGGAATTTGCTTTTCTTGGCATTACACAGAAGTAGGTTGCTTCTATAATGGAAGTGTTAAAATAATACCACTACACTGGGAGAGTGGGGCAGGGAGGGTGGTAATGGAAAAAATTAATAACTTGAACATTTGACACCAGGGGTTAGATTTTATATTAGTATGTGGATGATGAAAAAACAGCTAATGACCATGATGATGAGGAAACTTGTACATTAAATATGAGATTTTCAACTGACCACAGAGCACAAACACACTTTATTGAATCATTGCGAGGTACAGTTGTGCAGATGGTATGGTAGGTCCCAAAGCCTAGATGTGTAGTTAAGTTAGCAAGCAAGAAATTTAGAAAAAGCTTGCTTTGTGACAAAGAATACATTACTTGTATTTAGCCCAGCTCAGTGCTGATATAAACTAGATGGAGAAAGTTTAAAGACAGATAGGAAGTGATATGATGTGAGGGTGAACTGACTGCAGCAGATGTAATAAAGGTCCTGACAGAATTAGGTGTATATGGCAAGGTTTTGTGGGGTGGGGAGGGGGTGTGTATGCTGCAGAGTGGACTACGTGAGAAGAGTCCAGGGGTTGCCTGGAGTGGGACACACGGTTTCAGCCAGCTTAGCAACAGTGCTGTCTATAGCCAAGGCTAACTCAGTCAGCAAAACTAGTGGTACATTTGTGAAAAACAATTAGAGAAGGAGAAAAATTCTGAGTAGCAGTGTGTGAGAGTGTGTAAATACCCAACAATCAATCAACCAACCAACCAATCAAAACAACTAACCGCACAGACACTAGGGTCAGAGAACAAGGAGGAGGAAGAGGTGCTCCAGACAGCTGAGCAGAGATTCTCTTGGAGTCCATGGCAACACCACACTGAAACATCAATTTTACTGCAGCCTATGTAGAGGATCATGCAAGCAAATAAAAAGAGAATCAGATTTTTTCTTTTCCTAGAACTAGTTACTTTCTATTGACAAGTATTTAACTAGATATAAATTTGCTTATAGTGTATTACTATAACTATTTACAAGGGAATTCTTGAAATTGGATAAGGATAGAACAGATAAAATTAATCTTAGTACAGTACTTTTCTGTGGGAGAATATGTGGGGGAAAAAAAAAAAGCATAATCCAAGCTTGAAGGGTAACAATATAAAGAAATAAGTATTTAATAAATGCATCACGCAATAGGTGTAACAGAGCCTATCTCAGAAGAAGCAATGCACAGTTTTACAAGATCGCATAGACTGTTGAATATGGATCAGAAAGACCATTTAAAGGTACTATATATAGATATATACTGTATAAAAGCATATATAATATTTCAACAACATATATGTGGTAATGTTTTTAAAGTCTTATTCTCAACCTATTTCAAATACTACTGTAGAGGAAAAATACTTTTGATCAGAGCCAGGCTTTCTTTTATTTTCAATAACTGTGACCCAGCTTTATAAGAAGTTTAAGAAAACATTTCTATCTAAAGGAAGATCTGTCTGCAGGACCAGATGCGGAAGGCATTGTGTTTTCTCTGCATTATTTGAAAGAAAGCCAAGCCTGTTCTGGAAACTTCACCATTGTGATAGTAAAGCTCCAGCCCAGACTAGTAAGTTTCCCAAAGAGTCTGACAGGGTAGACAAGCCTTGAATCTCTATTAGCAACAAGTTTTCTTTATATGGTCTGAAATATGTTAGGTCTTACAGATCTCCAGGGTAAAGGTATTGATTTCAGTTTCAGATAGTAGAATAAAAAGGATTCCTGTAAATTAAATTCTGTTTCAAACAGAGTACATTTTATAATCAGAAGCACCATACTTTTTTTTTTTTTTTTTTTATTGTAAGCTGGGTGAATGCCTCTGACTTACCTCTACTATTCAGGAGACGGTCATGCCTTGTTCCAACATTGCTTCTGGGCCTAATGCTAATGTGACAGGGCCTAATGCTAATGTGACAAACTGATCACAAAGAGGAAAAGGAATTTTAGTTTACTTGCATTCACANTTACCTCTACAGGAGACGGTCATGCCTTGTTCCAACATTGCTTCTGGGCCTAATGCTAATGTGACAGGGCCTAATGCTAATGTGACAAACTGATCACAAAGAGGAAAAGGAATTTTAGTTTACTTGCATTCACATAGCCTGAGAGACCCCCCAAAAATGGGCAGTAACTGTTGAATATCAGCTTCACACAAACACCGATGGAGTCAAGTAGATTTTTCAAATAAACTCATAGGTGACTTTATTACACGGCACTGCAGCCTCTAGCTGTTTGGGATAGGAAGGGAATAATGTGTTATATTTGTCAACAAAATTGAAGTAGCACAAATAATCTGCAGGCTGATTAAAGTAGCTTCAAGAAAAATCTATAATGGTACATGCAAGTGCTTTCTGGAAGGCAAATGTGGTCAAAGGAGCAGAGGTAGTAAAGGAAAGGGATTTGTGTCCTTATAAGGAAGGAAGATAAAGGAAGAAAAAAAAAAAAAAAAAA
>NDXB01021215.1:0-14292 GCA_002631895.1 Agapornis roseicollis
CTCTTTCACCAGGCAGCAATGGACAGAAGGAGAGGACACAGTCTCAAACTGCGCCAAGGAAGGCACAGGCTGGATGTTAGGAAGAAGTTTTTCACAGAAAGAATAACAGAATATTGGAACGGTCTGCCCAGAGAGGTGGTGGAGTCACCATCCCTGGGTGTGTTTAAAAAGAGACTGGGTACGGCACTTGATGACATAGTTTAGTGGAGGTGTAGGGCATGGGTTGGACTTGATGATCTTACAGGTCCCTTCCAACCTGGTGATTCTGTGATTCTTCCATAAGCAGGAAAAACAACTGATGATCATGGGGTGTGGGTGATATTTTTATTTTATATACTTTTTCAATGCAGATTTGGAAGCTTCAATAAAAAAGCTTGAAGAGAATGCTTACAGGGGTTATTCATTTATAAGGAAAAGACAAGCCAAATAATACAATTTTGCTGTAAGGGTCATAAATTGAAGATCAGTGACTAGACATGCATCTAGCAGAATCCAATTTTTTTAATGGCACAAGTGGGGTAATTTATATTCTAAGGGGGCAAAAGATTCATAGTGTACAACCTTACTCTCAGAGTAATATTAAATATGGCCTAGCTCATTTCCCTTACTATTAAATTCTCAAAACCTGTTCACATCAGTCTTGCTGTCCCATCACCCATTGCAGGCCATGCTCAAAGGGACATTAATATGTAAGGAACAGATCACTTTTAGCATATAAAATCCAGTGAAAATAAAACTAATGTACAACCCCTTATATGAGTAGCAGAACTCTTTGGGGGAAGAGAGGCTAGACACGATCGAGGCTACATCATGAGTGGAAAAAGAAAAGCACCAGTGTAAACTAAAATAATTTCTTCCACCATGGCCTTGTATGGTTCCTTTCTAACTAGTATAAATTCCTATTTAATATTAGGTGCTTAGTAACAGAAAAGAATTTGTAATAAGATTTCTCACAGATGAAACATCCACTTTTTCCTTTCAGGAAGCAACATTTTTTTTTTTACCCAGCACACATTTTAATTGCCTAAGATGCAATTTCCCTTATGAATAATTTGAATACAGCTGACTTTTTGACTAAGCAAATTTTCTTCAGAACTCAAATGATGTGTGCACTGTAAAATATGGAAAACCATGTGGCAGGGTAGCAGAAGCAAAGTGATGGAAGTATAGCATTAATTTTAATGCCATTTAAGAAATCACTGAAATTCTTACTGTGTCAGTGATGCGTGCCTCTGACCAGATGCATAGACTACATTTTAGTTCACAGCCACAAAGCTCTGTTCATGCCATCCTGCTTAATGTCAGCTTTGCCATTACAGACCCTCTGTCGGTAGCTTGTAACGGCTCTGTGAAGAATCCATTGCAAACTGAAGTTTGGCTATAAAGCTCCAGCTCTCCATCAGAGAATTCATTACTGTCTTTTCCTCATATACTGCCCTCATGGGGCCTTACACTTCTGACTGAAAATACAAATAACTTATTGAAGTGACTGTGTCCTGCAGTGGGAAAGCAAGCCTTGGTAGTGAAAATTAAATTTACTTTATTTTCTTTTGACTAAAACACAATGAAGCAGGAAATATAAACACTTAAAATATAAAGCAGCACATTCTTTTAGTGCAAGTGGCAGATTTGAATTTTCAATAAATCATGCAAGACACTCCGATCTCACATGAGAGTCATAGATAAATTATAACAACTAAAAATTAGATCACCACTGTTCATTAACAGAATCAAGTCTTACACAAATGGTGGTTTTAATGATACCACAGGGCCAAACCAGGACTAATAAAGCAGCTTTGTTGATCTTGTCAGTCTCCATAATTTGGAAATGCATTATCTGGTTCTGAAAATGCGCTCAATGAATACTTTGCAGAAGCTGTATTAGCTGCCTAGTCTAGTAAATAAATTGAAATACTAATTAGTCTTGCTTTGGAAGGGGGCCTTGCTATTTATTTTAATGTTGGAATTATTTCACTACAAGGAACTTTATTTTACAAGGATTGTGTTGGGGAAATTTGTCTCCTAAGGGAAATAAAGTAGCTACTTTTGTACTGACATAAAATACTTCAGCTGATGAGTAACCACTAGCCATAACTTAATATCATTTCAAACTATTTGCATTTTCACTTGCCTGTGGCAGCTAAGCCATCTGTTACACTTTGTATTATCTTTTGAAATCAGCAGAAGTAACCACTCTTTAGCTATGCCCGTTTAGTGGTAAGACAGTTCTCAGCTAAACTATAGCAGTGAGTCACAAGAAGAAACCAAATTCAACACTTCATCTCTCTTCCAAATGCTTGATACAAGATTTTACTTCACTAGACCAGATACATAACACTCTAAACTCCAGCAGATGAACATATATTCCTTGAAGTTGATCCTCATCATGTTTTAGACTATTCAGCCTTTTTATTTTAGCAGTTCTATGTAAAATCAGCTAAATCTGCTATAATTCTATATTAAACTCAATTTTATAACAATAACTTATAATTAATGTACAGATTAAGTCAGATCTTCACTACAACAGAACTTGATTAATAGAATAAATCAGGAAAAAAAGAAAAATCTGCTTTAACCTGTGAAATTGGTTTGTTTTCAACCAACTTTATTCTTTTAGGAAATAACAAAATGCAAGAAGAAAGGCCCTCAACTTTATTAAGTAATTTAAATCCTATGGATCGCTATCGCAAGCATTTTCCTATGACTGATGAGACAACAGGCTCTTTGAGTTTGTTCTACATACTCTTCCAAACAGATTAAAAACCAAAAACCCCAAACCCCCACATCACTCTCCTTGCCCTTGTGTTACTCCAGTGACATTGTGCTGTTTATTGAGTTGTGGGATTTCAAAGAAACTTGGAAAATGTTTCCCCTCTGGAGAATAGCACTAATTAATTCATTAGTGATGAAATGCATTAGTGATGAAAAATGTGTATGTATGTAGGTCTATCTTCTGATCAGGGAAATCTTCTCTGGGTGTTTGAGAGCAGAGTGTTCTCAGAAACTAATACATAAAAGCATCTCTCTGTCAGGAGGAAGTTTATCAAAACTCTGAGGGAGAAAATTAAACGAATTCCTAAACTGTTTATTAGTGTAGATAGGTTTCAATACTTAATGGCCACACATAAGTGGAAAAGAGGACACTGCCCCTTTTTCTTTTTTCTGTCCTTTCAGATTGTAGTGATGAGGTTTTTTGGTTTTATTCCTACTGAGGACTTTTGTTTAAAAATCTAATACCCTGCATTTATAAATACACATATTTAGAACAACAAAAAAATAAATCCATTTCTACGATTGGAATTGGTAGCAGTAAGCAGTTGCATTAAAATTTAGGATGTGGGCTGTCATGGAATGCCCATGGAAGATGTGGGAAATTAGGTTCAGTGTTTTTCAGCTTTTTACAGCTTGAGGGCTCTAACAAATTTCTTCTAAAAGAACAGATCCCAGTAAAAGCATTACAGCAAAGTATCTCTATACTCTGTATTAATATAACTGAAGGGAGTGAGAGGTGGTGTGGAAGTTGTCAGAAATCACCTTAGAAGTCACTAGGGGGAAAAAACCCTGGGATGAGTTACCTGAAAACAGATTCCAAAGAAACAGATCCAATACTGAGAAATCATAGTCCAAGAGCTGCCAGGTTATCAGCTAGGCTGCACGGAGCAACAAGAACCTTCACAGCTATCACAAGTCTTCCAGCCCAAACTCAAAAGTTCAGACCTCAATGCCATGCCTGAGAGGCATGAGAGTAGATAAACCCACTGTCCGGGACTCCCAAATCCCTAATGCTCCGATGATTTCATGGAGACACAAGATCACACATAATAGCTTATGGCAGGCTGAGCAGCTTGTTTTCCTTCTTTAATAAGATAAAGTAAGTATAATTTAACTTTATCACCTCATAAACCCACAGAAAATTTCACTGAATTCTCTAAGGGGAAAGCTCTTTGCTAGTGTAACATATATCACACTTGTGCTTATCTAGACTATCTTATTTTTCTCCTTTAGAGAAGAAACTGACTGCTCTAATATATACTAAAGCTCAGAAATTCTGCTCAGTATGTATGTTTCCCTGTAAAAATTAGATCAATAAGAATGTTACAGTGGAAGCTTGCATAGTGCAGTTTGCTTTGGTTTTGAAACCAGCTTAGTAAAGGTTGATCTTTTGTTATGGGACTAAATAAAACTATGCAGGAAACACAATTGTAGAATTTCAAAGCACCACCAAAGAGGAAGAAAAAACTTTTGCCCAAATTATAGGCTAAGCAAGCACATGGAATTGAAGGAAAATGAAATCTATTGTAGACATATACACAGATGGAATGCTAATCAAGAGAAGCAAGTTATTTGATAAAGTGTACACCTGAGACTGGCCTTCCTTCACTACTCTCTTGTTTTTAAGAGGAAATGAGTCTCTTTTAACCCCACTGAATATGTATAAAAAAAAAAATTAAATCCATTTATGGCTTCTAAACAATTTTTTCCCAAAGCTAAGGAAAAAGCCTTCATGTGCTCAGAAGTTTTGTTTTATTTTGTTTTTCTTTGCCTTTCACCGTGTCTGTAGATGTTTGCATTTATCTAGTCTAAGCAAACTGGTTTAGGCAATTTCCAATTTACAAAGCTATTAGCCTTTCCCCTGAGCAAAATCTGGTTTCTTAAGGTAGGCAGTTCTCTTGCTTTGAAGACATGCTATTTGTTTGCAAATCTGAAACTCTGAAAACCATAAAATCTTTGCCTGAAACCTGGATGGACATCCTGTCTCCTACAAGAGCTTCTCTGTACCCAAGGAAATCAGTAGTGTCTGTGAAATACTGCATTCAAAAATCTCTTCTTCTAAATCTAAATAAGTTCCCTACACTGATTTCATCAATAGTACGCTGGCTTGTTCATGGATCCCTTCCCTTGACTGTTGTCACTTTACATCTTTCAGTCCTTTTCACCTATATGTAACTGTAAGAAATACATGACTCTGGGCCAAATAAAATTAAAATAGAAAATTGCATTATCTTCTGAGACTAGTGGAATTTTAAGAAAACAAGATGCACACTATGAAGATAGAATAAGATAAAGAATATTTTTCCTTAAATAGTTAAAAATATAATAACAAGGTAAAATCAAGAAGTATAACAGAAGAGGAATGGGGGAATACAAGAATAGCACCTTAAGAATTCACTAAGAGGAATTGTAGGGCCAAAGGCATGACATTAAAGTCAGCAGTTGAAGTTTAACAATGTTATTACTGATTTTTTTTTCCTTTTAATCTTCTTTATTTAGAATACCATGCACACTGAAATCAAGATATTTTCATCCAGTTCTATACTAACAGATTAATTTCATTTCAAAGTACTGCAGGAGGTCATCCCATCCCCTCTCATGACATGGGTCAGATTGCATAGGTCTATGTCCAGGAGATTTTTAAGTATTTTGTAGGATGGGAATGCCATATTTCTGGATATCTAATCAATCTCTTTTGCTGTTATAACACCTGAGAGCAGCTCATGGCTGTCTCAATTTCTTTTCCCAAAACACTGGTGTTTCCAGATTCTCATCCTTCATTGAGCAGGATCTAGCCACCATGATAAGCTTTGCCATTGAAGTAACAAGGCTTTAATCTCAACTGCCAGTGACAGTAAATCCAAACCCATGCTTGAGCATGCCTCCAAGCAGTCTATGTACAATCTATGTACACTCTCTGTATATTCTGTGTACACAACCAGGCATGATCACATTGTGAACGAAAGGGAACAAATGGTTTGATGAATGAATCACAACTATATGTCTTTCGGATGCTCCCAACCAGACCTACTGAATGATAAAACATGCTCCTTAAAATGTGCATAGATGTTTTACTTTCCAATGTAGACAAACTAAAAGTATAGACTTGTGCTGCTCTCCAGCAGTCTCTTGCTAAAGCAGATGTGTCAGCAGTGGTATGCTTGATGAATACTTAGGAAGCACAGTTGCATTGACCCCAGCAAAGCTGAAATAATATAAAATATCCAAAATTGTATACTACCTGAAAATCAGCTTAGCATCAGGTTAAAACTTAAACAGGAGAGGTTTAGATTGGATATACGGAAGAAATTCCTCCCTGTGAGGGTGGTGAGGCACTGGAATGGGTTGCCCAAGGAAGTTGTGAGTACTCCATCACTGGCAGTGTTCAAGGCCAGGTTGATCGAAGCCTTGTATGGCATGGTTTAGTGTGAGGTGTCCCTGCTTATGGCAGGGGGGTTGGAACTGGATGATCTTAAGGTCTTTTCCAACCCTAACTATTCTATGATTCTATATGCAAAGCCCTTCTGAAAGCCAACAGGACAAAGCATGGTTAGTCAGCAATATTACTACAACTTACCTCTCCCACACACAAACCTTGAGGCTTAGCTAAATTTTCTGTTTACATTGGCCAACTTATTCAGAGAGACACACTAATGTCGTGTTATCACAGTCTTTGGCTTTGCGAGGCTGGTGTTTGCAATGAGACCAGCTTCATCAGAACAACAAAATGTGCTAGAAGCACAAACAGATCTGTCCCATTCTGTGAAAAATCAGGGCAGATATTTCCAGAAGTGCTCCTTGCAGAAGTGCTTCTGCTACAGGGTGAGAAATAGCATGCAAAGTTGCTTGGGCAATATGCCATACTGTCGTGGTTTAAACCCAACCAACCACGCACCTCGTTCACTCACTCAACCCCCCTTTCTCGCCCTCCCCTGCTTCCAGAGAGATGGGGGAAGAATCAAAAGAATGCAACTCCCACAGGTTGAGATAAGAACAGTTTAGTAACTAAGGTAGAACACAAATCACTACTGCTACCACCAATAATAGTAATGACAAAGGAAAAGAATACAGCATCCCATCAATCACAACAGATAACTCACGACACCCCACCAACCGACTGCTGACCGACCAACTCCTCCAACCACCCCGAGAGAACCAGGCCTTCCGGATCACCCCTAGTTACATCCTGGGCATGACATGCTATGGTCTGGAATACCTCTTTGGTCAGTTTGGTCCTGTCAGTACAGTCCTGTCCCTCCTTCCTCCTGGCCTCCCCTCCTCCCCGGCAGAGCATGAGGCTCACAAAGTCCTTGGTCAGGGCAAACATTGCTCAGCAACAACCAAAAACATCGACCTTATCAGCCTTGTTCCCGGGTTAAGTCAAAACACCAGCTACTAAAGAGAAGAAAAACTGACTGCAACTGCTGAACCCAGGACACATACCTTTCTGTTCTAGGTCTATGAACAAAAAAGTAGCTTCTTTCCTCTTATATACATATACGTTTATATATTATATATAATATAATGTATAAGATTAAATATATATGTATGTATATAATTATACATATATTACATATATGTACTATGAGTACAAATACACTGGTAGGACAGGTGCAAATTTCCCTCATGGCAATTCATGTGTCCCCATGGCTTTAGTATACTCTAGTAAATTCTCATTACCAGAAAAAGTAAGAAAACCAGAGCAGCCCTTTAACTTGCAGTGATTATAGATCATCAGGCAAAAAGTAAATAATATACACCAAGGTATAAGCTATTTCTTATAATGGACTAATAAGAACAATGATTGGAATGGGAACAAATTCAAGAAACACCTTTCCTAACTGGAAAGGGTAAAGTTGAATAGAAAGTGACAATGTGCTAACATCTTATTGCTAATTTGTATTAATTCTAAAGGAAAATGTTATGTGTTAGGAAAAAAGGTCTACTGGAATGTCAGAAAGCAGATATGAAAACCAGGAGCCCATAGATAGGTATTTATACACAAAACAAAGTAAAATTCAATATAAACAAAAAATATACTTAATAAGAATTATTCTCTTCTCATCTGTAGAATCAGAGCAGTAAATTGCATAAACCTTGACCAGCTAGAGACCAAAGTCTGCTCAGTATGGATGCACTGAAATAACAGGCAGATATTGATGATAATAGAAATCTAGTGACCAAACTTTAATAAGGAAACACATATGAATTATAGAATGTTGAGTCAGACATATTGCAGGTGAAAAAGATCTCCATGTAGTCCAAGTAGTGTGACTTACTAGAATTTACAAAATCACTAAACATTCAGCCAATATAATACACAGAAGACCCTGTAAGCCTAACCCAGGCAGTGCTCTCCTGCTACCATTACCATTTCCATCAGAGAAGGAATTTCTATTACAAAACAAATGCCTCCTGGAACTATTTGGCACTCATCGGCAATCACAGCTCAGAGGCTAATGAAGTACATTTTGAGACTCAAAGATTCTCTCCAGCTCAGAACTGAGACTCAGTAATGAGGCAGAATAAGGATGATTCCTCTACTAATGCTTATCTCTCACCAGTCCTCACTGTAAAGAAAGGGGATTCAGCCATATGCTTAAGGAATCCAGGAAACCCCTGTGTAGAAAATGCATTAATGCTGCACTGCTCACAGGCATAAGGATCACAAAGTCTTCAATGAGAAGGAATTCCTCATCTTCGTACCTGCTGACCACCGCCATGTGGCACAACAAGAGGTGCACTGGGAGTTTTCATGGGCCCATCTAGGGTTAGCTCAAGCACCTAAGCAACTCAAACTATTGCATTTTATTCCTAACTTAATAATGTGATTTAGCTCTGTAGAGAAGTTGGAATTCTTATGCACTGGTATTGCTTCAAATTCTATCTAGATCTAATATTCACAAATATCTTGAGGTATTGGAAGTCCTTTGTCACAATAGGAAAGATCTACCTCAACTTTACTGACATCAACAAATTACTGTTTCTAACATCAGAAGCAGTTCCAGCTCCACCTGCTTACCATTTTCCTATATCTAGAGGGATCTACTTATTTGCAGGCAAAGAAAGGTCCCTCCCACTGTGGATGGGTCATTTCATTCCCCCTTAGTCATTTCCTACCCAATCCATATCCTGCTGGAGGAACATAGACATACTTTTCTGAAGAGCACTTCTTCCTGGGTATGGTTATATATGCTATTCTGTCTCCCCTCTCCTATTTGTTTTGATTAATCTCAGCTTTCAAATCCAGCTCCAGAGCTCAACATCAATACCAACTCCCATGTATTGTGAGTTCAAGGTAAAAATTATGCACAGCAATGTACTTAGTTTAGCAAAGTATATCACATACATTTCTATGCGCACATACTCTCGATATGCTTATAGCACACATCCATAGTATATTTTAAATATGCTATCAGAGGCACTCAATTAACATTTGATACAAGAAATTTTTTAATGTGTATCATCTCATTGTCTTAAAACAGCACTTACTTGACTTATCCGTAACTTTCATAATAACAGAGTTCTTACAGGTAATTTTTGTCTATTATGGTGATAAGTCTCATGGGAAAATCTGTACTTAAAATATAACTCTCAAGAATAATGTAATGATTGAATTCATAGCTTACTGGAAAGACAATCTGTCACTGTGATAAATTCAGCACTATGAAGAATCTTCAGAAGTGTTAAATCTGCCTGTCTTACGGAAAGCGGACTGAAACGTAGAATTTTTGAATGGAAAACAGAATAAAGATTATAAGCAAATAAGAGGTTGGATGAAATTCAAATGTGGACAGGATATTACCCTGAAGGAAATTATGATCCAATGCTGACTAACAGAGGAGGAGCCAACCTAATCAAACTTGCAGATGTGTTCCAATTTAAATATAAATGGAATTGCTGAAAGGTTATGAAAAGTTATCTATTAGTTTGTTCTGGGTTCAGCAGTAGCAGGGTTTTTTTCTTCCAAAAACAACTGTCACAGTTTAAGCCCTGTCTTCCCCCCAGTCCCCCAGCCCCCCTCTACCCCCACCCTTTTCCAAAGGGATGGGACAGAGAAATGAAAGAATGTAACTCCCACAGGTTGAGATAAGAGCAGTCCAGTAACTAAGGTATAGCACAAGCCACTGCTGCTGCCACCAATAATAATAATGATAAGGGAAATAACAAGGGAAGAGAATACAATACCACCCGTCGAAACCCAGCCTGACTGAGCAGTGAACCAGCCCTTCCAGGTAACTCCTGGTTACATCCCAGGCATGATGTGCTGTGGTATGGAATACCTCTTCGGCTAGTTTGGGTCAAGTGTCCTGTCTCTGCTTTCTCCTGGCTTCNCACCCGTCGAAACCCAGCCTGACTGAGCAGTGAACCAGCCCTTCCAGGTAACTCCTGGTTACATCCCAGGCATGATGTGCTGTGGTATGGAATACCTCTTCGGCTAGTTTGGGTCAAGTGTCCTGTCTCTGCTTTCTCCTGGCTTCCCCTCCTCCCTGGCAGAGGATGAGATTCAGAAAGTCCTTGGTCAGACTGAACATTTGAGCAGCAACTAAAAACATTGGTGTTATCAGCGCTCTTCCCAGCCTGAAAGTCAAAAACGCAGCACTGCACCAGCTACTAAGAAGGAGAAAAATAAAACCCCTGCTACTGCTAAACCCAGGACACAGTTACATATGATTATGTTATTAACTTTCATGAAATATGCTCACAAAAACTTTCTAAGCTCTAAATCTCTTATTTTGTGGTTTGTTGTTTGTTTGTTTGTTGGTGGGGTTTTTTTTTGTTTTATAACAAGAAATCTTCCTCTCTTAAGATGGCTGTTTGCTCTTTTGATATGAAGTTATAATCATACATGGAACATGAAATGATTGACAGAATACTAACTAGTATTATCTGACTCATAAGAAATCACTTTCTGATTAATATCTACCACTTCAATACACACACAAGAATTTATGAAATTCATTGATTCTTCAGGCTCTGGTCATAATGGACTGCACTCCTGACAGAGCAGCAGCAGATTATCTAAGATTCAGCATCAGTTGCCAGAGTACAGAAAGTGCACACACTTAGGAGAATACAAATCAAAGTACCAAAAAAGAAAATGAACCAGCTAACCAGGCAAGCAAGAATGTGGCCTAAAGTTTCTAAGAAAGCAAAGGTGTATGAAGAGTGTGCATGTGTGCTTATTCTTCTCTTTTGTTTTGGCTCATGTGGAAAATGAGATATTATTAACTTACTGTTCCCCCCCTTACCTTTAATATTCAGCCAACTGCATAGCTGAGAAATTTGGCAGGGGTGGGCAGGTTTAACATTGTTGTAGGCATAGATGACTCATCTCAAACCACAAAATAATGTAATATTAAATAATTATGCAAACATTACATTTTACAAACATACTGGAAGTCTTGGGTTTGCGTTCTAAGCTCACACCTCTATGTACATCTTACATTTTGTTCCCAGAAATCACCATCATGTCAGAGCAAATACATTTTTTCTCAGTAACTGATCATTATTGGCAGACATTTCTGTGAGACTGATCAGCCTGACATTGTCAGCTGTGTAAAATACCATTCATCAGTAAATAAATTTCAACATCAGCCTTTGAGATATATATACACACACTGTTTCTGCTCTTCTAATACTGGAAACCAATGACCTAAGGCAGCAAATTTCTACAAATTTCACTACAACATGGTGTAGGTGAAAGGTGACTAGTAGCAGTGGGACACAAAATTAGAACGCAATGACTGCAAAGGCATAACTCCTTTACCAGTACAGGATGGTTTACATTGTAAGTATATTGTTCTGATTATTCAGGAGCTTTTCCAGTGGAGGAAAATCCTTACTTTTCTTCCTAGGCAATACAAATATATTCACAATAGAAGGCAGACTTTCAACATGTAGGAAACAAGATCCGTACTTCAGCCAAGTACAACCTTCCTCATCTTAACACACATTAACAGGGGTCCCACAAATTTACTTTGGGATTCTTTACTGCAGCACGTGCGTAGAGAAAATAACAAATCTGATAGTAATTAAGAAGCAAGATATTGCACAGAGGTTTGACAGCAATTTAACAAGCAGATGCATTCTTTACTTTTATCACCTTCATCATCCTAAACCTTGTTGTCTACCAGGTGCTGGCCACTTATCTTGCCCCTAAAGAGCCTCACATCCAAATATCTTACAAAGTTTTATTAATCTTTGATTTTATTAAAGTCTCTGTTTCCCTGATGTCAAGTCTGCCTTACCTGACTAGCAAAAGCATCCTAATAGTAGCAAACTAGCAGAAACCCTGCATGGGGCTCAGGCTCCTCCTTATAACTGACAGCACAAAAACCTTCTACCCACTTACTCTCTTTTCTTCAAGACAGACAAAAAGAGAGGAAACTTCACCAGGAGGTAGCAGTTTAGAAACCTGACATTTCACTGCTTGATGCTCACTTTCATCAGCAATAAGCTCTTGACTTTAATACTGGAAAATAATGAAGAACAGCAAAATCAGAACTGACACGGTGTGTCTGCTTAGACTCGTGGTGCCCATATGCTGCTACAGAGTACAATAATTTCATCCTTTTTTGAAAGCAGTTTGCTATTGAGTGAAAAGTACAGTTAGCTGTATCTACTCATTGTCTACAGTAGTCAAGTCAATCTTTAAAGAGGAAAATTCAATCATGTTTCAGCATTAATCCATATCTTCATAATTAATACAGGATCATAGAATTGTTTAGGATGGAAAATACCTGTAAGATTAGAGTCAAACCATGAACCCAGGATGGCCAAATCCACCACTAAACCATATACCACATATACACGTCTTTTAAATGTCTCCAGGGATGGTGACTCAACCAGTTCCCTGGGCAGCCTGTTCCAATGCTTGGCAAACCCTTCTAATGCATAAATATTTTCTAATATATAATCTAAACATCCCCTGGCATAACTTGAGACCACTTCCTCTTATCCAATTTCTTTTTACTTGGTAGAAGAGACCAACCACCACCTTGCTACAAGTGCCTTTCAAATAACTGCATTACATCCTGGGCATGACATGCTCCAGTATGGAATACCTCTTCGGCTAGTTTGGTCCAGGTGTCCTGTCCCTGCTTCCTCCTGGCCTACCCCTCTTCCCTGGCAGAGCATGAGAATCACAAAGTCCTTTGTCAGAGTAAACATCAGTATTATCAGCTCCGTTTCCAGGCTGAGTCAAAACACAGTGCTGCACCAGCTACTAAGAAGGAGAAAAATGGACTGCTACTGCTAAACCCAGGACAGTGCTCTTGATCATAAAGTTGTTTTTAGAGTGCATTTTACTCAGATTCTAATTTCAGTAAAGCTAGGGTTGTTCTTTTTCTGTGGGTTTATCTCTGCCCCCATTTCAAGAACTAGCTTCTATCACTCAGCACTTTTCCCACTTTTTAGAGAACTCTGTGGCCTTTCCTGTTTTCAACACCCTTTCTGTTAGTAACCAATTTGTTTTATGTGCATCTCTTAAACAAAGGTGCATTTTTTTCTTCAGGAAGCTTAAAGTTCTAGCTATTTGCCACCAAATAAAGTAATATATACACTGCTGTGACCGCAGTGTACACCATTTAATCTACATCGTGGTTTAGTCACAAGTGGGAAATAAACCAAAGATCATTAGAAAATCTTGACTGCTATTATTTTAATAGGAAAATATCTATATTCATTTTCTAAATATAATTTTCTTTTCAAGTTGCACAGGTTGTAGAAGAGTGTTTACTATGCCCACTAGTTCATTATGGCTTATCAAACACTTCTTAACGTATTACAAGAAATACAAGAACCATAATGAATGGCCTCAAACTAAAAATTGCAGTTAATACACAACAAGCAATCAAGTAGGAGATATTCACAGAATCCTAAGGGTTGGAAGGGACCTCAAAAGATCATCGAGTCCAACCCCCCTGAGAGAGCAGGGTAACCTAAATTACATCACACAGGAACTTCTCCAGCCAGGTCTTGAATATCTCCAACATAGCAGACTCCACAACCCCCCTGGGCAACCCCTTCCAGTGCTCTGTCACTCTCACAGTAAAAAAGTTCCTCCTGATGTTCACATGGAACCTCCTATGCTCTGGTTTAGAACAATGCCCCACAAGTTCAAACCCCGCTACAGCCCCCTCCCACTTGGAATCTAACCTAAAGCTCTGTGAGTGAGCTCCGCTCACTCTTGCCCCAGTACCCTTTTTCCCCTGCAGGACAGGGTCTAAACAACTACCCAATCCCTCAAAGGAAACAATAGCTTGCGAGTCATCCCTAGTCCACGATCCTGCAAGCCCCAGCAGGTTTTTCTTGGGCTTGTCCCTAACAGGCCCAGTTATCTCCCCTTCCCCCTTCATATTTAAAGCCCTGATGATGAGCCCTTCTAACTCCTGCCCCAAAAACCTTTTCCCTCTCTGGCACTGCTGTATCCCACCCTGCCACCAGTATCCCACCTGTCTCATATAGCAGCCCATGATTGAAAAACCCAAAACCCTGCCTTCGGCACCAGTCACATAG
>NDXB01021216.1:4261-26189 GCA_002631895.1 Agapornis roseicollis
GGGGGGGGGGGGGGATGGTGTTTAAACAATTCATAGTTCTTTAAAACCAAGAAAAATAGAGAGATTCACTTACACGAACACATTTAAACTAAACATCTAAACACTGAGCTTTAAACTCAGTGAAGTATTCACTAGACCAAGATAAGGACGTTCTTTGGCGAGAGCTTGTCCGGAGCTCTTCTGGGTTCCACTCTTCATCCTAATTCAGAACGAGTCCTCCTCGGACTCCTCCATGTACTGGACGGGCTTCTTGAGACGCCCAGGCCTGGCACGGGGCACGGCTGCGATGGGGCTGCCTGCACGAGCACTTGGATCAATGGTAAAGCTATCATCGTCCTCTGGCTTGGGTTTCTGGAGGGAAAGGATGGTCAAGAAGTGACTCATGACTCTGAGCATAAACAGGGAAGGCTCAATTAGCCCCTAACAGCCCCCTGTGTCAGGGAAAGGGATGGCTGGGCTGATGAGACCAAACCAACAGCCTGGGATAAGCCTGTGGGCCCAACCCTGCTTCTTGCCCTCCCCTCCCTGCACTCCCGGGCTCTCCTACAGGAGGTTCTTTTCCTGCCACTCTCTGTGGTACCCCTCAGCCCTAATGGGTGCTGGAGCACAAACCTTTGCTGCGACCGATTTGGAGGGCTTGGAGCCAAAATCTGACTCAGAATCTGAATCTGAAACCAAAGCGGTCAGCTGCCTTTTGACAACTTTCCGCCCCTTGGTCTGCACAGGCTTCTTGTCACCCACTGCTGTGGCCTGAGGGTCCTGGGATTGCTCCTTTGCTGCTGTCTTGGTGGACTTGGGTGCAGCCTTTTTCTTGGTGAGAATATCCATGATGGATGGCTGGATATCTGAAAGAGAGCGCTGCGTTTAAACCCTTGCTCTCCTTCACAGCTCGTGAGTGGCTTCCAACACAAACATGCTCATGCACTGTGAGGCCGCGCTGGTTGTCTAATTTGGAAGCATGGTTTTCTAGAAAGATCACTCTTTACCAAGAGGAGGAGAAATGAAGGGGTTTATCTGCTCAGTTCCACTGCATTTAGAAGATCAAATTCAAATGTACCCAAAGCAATTTGCAGGCTATTTCAGATTGAAAAGACCTCAACTCTCAAGGCTGTAACCAATCTTATACCTTCAAAAGTTCTGCAAAGGAAGGAATGAATTTCCTATCTACACCAAACCCTTCCTGGTAGAGTTCTTCCTTACCTACATTTTTTAAACAGCATTTTGAAGCCCAGCTCCAAGTTGAGCTGAAATGAGCAGGCCATTTCTGAGGGATAATAGGCTTCCTCAATTCAGGAGTGGAAGAAACAGCTATTTTGCTGTGAAGTAACATGCTATTTCACTGCTGGGATCAAAACCAGCTCGTGATGGGATATGCAAAACAATTCTCACAGTTTGACAAAGAGTCTGGGCACCTAAAAAACCCCTGAATCAAATGTGGCAGATTTATGGGGTCGACCTAGCACTAAATAGATCAAGCTACCCCAAAGCAGCTTGGCTTCTTCCTGGGAAGCGAGCTACCACGCTGCTTTCTTCCCAAAAAGACATGAAGTAGAACATTGACTGCAAGACACAAATTCCACTCGGATTGTTTCTGCCAAGTATTACATAGCACTGTAGGAAGCATTCACTTTTCCTGTTCCCAAACTAAATTCACTCCCTTCAAGCATGTCTGAGATGAACTCAAACATGATCTGCTTGGAAACAGACTTCTTTAAAAATGACAACCAGGAAACCTTTGCCACAAACCTCAGATCTTTTTGAAGTGAAAACTCAAGTTATTTGGGCCTTTGCATGCCCTAAAATCACTCAGACTGGTTTCCCACAGGAAAAATAATTGTTCATCTAGAAAGTTTACTAAGGTAAACTTCTTACCCTTAGTGGCCCCGGCCTTCTTAGCTGCAGCAGGTTTCTTAGCTACAGCCTTGCTGTGAGGCACAGAAACAGAAGGAGCTGCAGCAGCTTGACTCCCATTGTCATCAGCAACATCCTGAACTTGAACTGAATAAAGAAAACAGAAAGAAGTCTGAAACAGTCAAATTTATCTATAAACATCAGAGCAGAAGAAAATTGGTTTAATCCACTTTATAATAAGAACAACTATTCAAACTGGATTTATCCCAAATCCAAGTTAGAAATGGACAAGAAGTCTAGTGCCCTGAAACCGCCTTGTACCACATCAGTGCCCTCTCATGGAGTTATAGGTAAAGCATGGAGATTTGGAGGGTCTGGTACTCACCAGGGATAGTGCTTTGCACTGGCTTTTGCTTGGGAGCTTCAGCTGCTTTTTCAGTGGTTTCCCTAGAACACAACACCCAGAAGTATTTTTACAATGTGCTAAATAGGTGCATTGAAGAAACTGAGCTATTAAGATCTATAGAGCAGTCACACTAGAAGTACAACTAGTTTGTGGTGACTATGAAGAGAAACACTCACTTTGGAGCAGCTCTGGGCTTGGAAGGGGGTTTTTCTTTGGAGTCTGTATCCGATTCATTGTTGCCTTCACTGCTGCCCTGAAATTTAAACTCCTCATCTGACCTGGAGGGATCTGAATCCGAGTCCGAACTGATTATGGTCTTGACTTTGGCTGGTGAAATGACACAGATGTACTTTACACGTTTGGCAACATGAAACTCAGTTTCCTTTTCGTTATTTTAGCTGATAAAGATCTGAATAAACCCAAACAGATACAGAGACTGCCAGTGAGAAGACTCCAAATCACAGGCATATTCTGCACTCGCTCACCAACAGCATACTTGATTTGCCAAGCACTTGTGTAATAAGAGCAAATGACCTATTTCTCTTGCTGCCCATTTCTGCTTTTCCTTGAAAAGCATCATGAAAATTTGCTCAAAGGGTAGAAATATTTAAGTCTTCTGTCTAGTATAATAAACAAACCTCTTAACAATGATTTCTGACTGAGATCTCAGGCTTTGGGAGCTCTCTGAAGAGCCTGTTCAATTTTCTCCTTCACAGACCACCCTTCATTTGTGTTGCACTCACCTGCTGCTTGGCGAACCACTCTCTCTCTTTTAGGAGGCACTTCAAAATCAGTCTCCGAATCAGACCCCGAGTCAGACCACGGGTTTCGTTTCTTCACTTTCTTTAATGGCTTAAATGGTAGCGTGGCCTGTTTCTTACCACCTGAAAAATAGTGGAGGCAGGATGAATCAACAAACTTCCACGTGTGCTTCAGGCTCCGTAGTTCAAGCTCAAGAGATGCACCACTAAATTCAGAGGATTCTGCCTTAAATATTGAAGAGAAACAGCAATCTTACCCTGCCTGTTATCCAGGATCACTTTCACAGCTCTTCTTTTCAACAGTGTCCTAGATATTACTCATCACTTTAGGAAGAGGTCAGATAACCAAATGTAGAACCCTTCCCCTCATTTTCCATTGATGCAGTAACACACAAAAGCATTTACCTTGCTCAGTCTTCAGCTTCTTTGCTAATCTCTGCCTAAGGCCTGCAGGCTCTTTGTCCCCTGATGGGCTTTCTTCTTGATTCTCATCACATTCATTTTTTTCAGTCTGAAGATACAAGCAGACATCAAATAGAAAGCAAGTCAGCTCACACAGGAGAGGCAACACAGCGTAATGCAGAAAGGAGCTGCTTATTTGAGATGTACAAAAGCTGGTGAGACAAATTGTGTGTAAAAATGATTACAAGTAAATAGGACACGATCTGTCCCCAGAGCTGGTGACTTCAGTGCAAAATTCACCTATTAACAAAACCAGGAACTTTGCCCCCACTCTGAGCGCGTTTTTGGTATCGCCTTTGTGTGCTGCTGGTCTGGCTCTGGGGTGTGTTGAGGATGCAGAATTGAACAGGGTGGGTGAAAAACAACAGTGCAGGTTATGTGGAAAAACCATTTGATGGAAGCATCTGTAGGAAAGGAGCCGTGCCTGGCTCCAGGTCAAAACAGGTGAAGGGCTATTTTAACTTTCTGTTGCAAATGGCTGAATGGCACAATTAGTGCTATATGAAGGATTCAGCCTTTATCTCCTCAATATCGAGAACAGTAATGGCACGAAGTGGCTGCAAGTATTACTGGAAATGCAGAGGCTGTTCTAGAGAAGTGAATTCACTAGCTTTGCTTCCTGCCTGCTACAGGATTTATAAATCCTCAAGGCACCTAGGACAACTTTACTTGCATCTGCCTTTTAATTTCTAAGCTACCAACCCATCTCTGACACTGTGACATACACTCTTGCCAAAAGATTTCCCTCTAAGCCATCTCCTGATCTGTTAGCAAATCTGTTCTCCTTCAGGCTAAGAAACATCCATTTCCAGTGTTCCCCATGTGTTAGAGTTCTGTCCTTTTCCCTGAATAGCTGCTTCATCAGGACAAGTTCAGCTAACAACATGGGTTTCTTTAGGACTGTACTGATGGTGATGTAAGGGAAGATTAAGCAGAATGTTCCTTGTTACCTTAATTTTCTTTTTACTTCTCTTCTCTGCCTCTGCCTTCATCTCTGCAGTTATCCGAGGTACAACCCTTTCGCCATGAGGTGATGGCATTACTTCTGGCAGTTGTGCCTTCTTCATTTTCCCTCCTTTTGCTTTTAAAGGTTTCCCAACAAAGCCTGCCATCTCATCCTGCCTTTGCTTGGCTTCCACTGCCTGCAGAAGCGAGTTTAAAGTAAGACAACCATGAGAACACAAAAGAAACAATGTACTCCTCAACAAAACACCATGACAGGCTCTGCAATAGAGCACCCTGTACTTGCTGATACATTTCCTACCATCAGTTTAAACGAAGTTTCCCACCCTGGGAATCTGCAGGTTTGCACATTTTCAAGCAATGATTTAAGTCAGAGATTTAGTTACTTGGGGAGTATGGAGAGACACAGGCAGTGACCAGGCACGATGGTGCACAGATGCCTGCTCACAATTCAGGCTCTGTTCAGTGAAGTCCAGCTCCTCCCTCATCCACCTCTGTGTTTTGACTCCCTGGCCCAGAGCTGTGGTACTCCTACCCAAGCTAGGAAGGTGAAAAAAGCTTTCATTCTCCATAGTCAGTGCAAGACAGTGCAAGACATAGGAGTTATTTTTAGTCTCCTTGTTACAACAAAAAAGTCAATAAAGAGCTAGTGGCTAAGACTGCAAGGGAGTCAGTTGTCTGCACTGAACACTGACATACATCAAGTTCTTCAACGAAGACAGCAAGGTCTTCCTTCCACAGATCAGAGGGACTCTTGCACTTCAGGTTCTCCAGCTCCTTTTCCTAAAAGGAATCACAGTTGATAATCATTAGTCACATTTTAATCCACAATCAAAAATACACATGACCATGCTTTTATGAAAAAAGGAAGTAACATACTTTGCTGTCTCTCTGCTTACACAGCTCATCTTTCTTCTCTTTAGTCAGATACCAAAGAGGCATGTTAAGCAGATAGTTGAAGTCCGGCCCAGTACCTGCAGCTGATTCTTTGTCACTCTCCTCCTCCTCCTCCTCTTCTTCCTGAATGTGGATTTAAAACAAACACTGTCAACAAATGCAGTGACACACAAGGGTAGGGCTGTTGATCAAATCTGGACTGCATCACCGGTAACTCCATGTGCTTGTGCTGTTCTAGGCAAAAAGCAACTTGGTCTTCTTTGCATGAATTAAGAAGCTTCAAGACAGGGGCTAGTTGAGATCTATTTAGAGAGGATGACTGGAGCATTACCTTGTTCTGTGACTCCTTCCAAGCCTTCACTGGATCAGATTCATACCCTCTCTGGATAAGAACTTGAATCAGCTCTTTCTTGGGTTTGTTTTCTGTAAACAGACAGTTCAGGATTGTCAATTAGTGACCACTGCCAATCACTGGCCTGTAGCATCCCATGGTCCTAGCAGCTCAGCATCCTATCAGGCTCTAAACCAGCCTTTCCTTATGGGAGTTGGGACATGTGGAAGAGCCTGAAATAACACGTAAAATGTTCCTACTTAGAGGTGATTTGTCAGGTCAGCATTGCTCCTAAACCTGCCAGGAACTCCTGCCAGAGCACTGTAAATATTTCTTTCTTCATTTCCATACATGCATTTCCTCTGCCCTCAGTAGTTTTTGAACTTGGAAAAAGGTGTGATGGTATCAAAAAGGCTTCATGCTAATAGGCAGATGGAGGAAAAAAAGCCCAGATAGCACTCAAAAGGCTTTGGTGTAGCTTGTACCTCATTAGACATCACCTGGGAAATTTATGCTCTTAAGTGCCCCAACCAATGGAACTGCTTCAGCTGGAATTTGTTCCTTTTTAAGGTATCAGAAGCAATCAACCATAAGACACAAATACAAACGAAACCAGCTCAGTCAGCCTTGGAACTACTTATTACAAAACCCCAAGAAAATGCATTTCAAGGGAATTATTTCTCTTCCTGAGTCAAGTCAGACAGACACAGGCTGTTGGGATTATTGGGCTGCCTTCAGATACAAACCACAAAGCATCTTATGACACTTTGTCTAGCTGAGTCCTCCAGGAATGCAAGTGAAATACAGACTTGCCTTTTAGACTGAGGTGGAAAAGTTGATTGAAAAGTCTGAATGCTGGGAACAAAGATCTGTTTCTTTTCCTAGCTCATGATTCTCAGATGCTGCTAACTTGAGTATCTCCTGAGTTTGAAATCCCAGTCCACTCAGAACATGATTTGGAATACTTTTGCAAAAGTTCATGACGTTAACACATCTTATGTATGCATTTAAGCAGAAAACACTACCTCTCCTTTTAACCCCACCAGTACTTTACTCTTAATTCTGAAACAGAAATGCATAGGGATTATAGCTAAACTATTAAAAAAAAGAAATTTATTCTCAAAATAGTGTCAAACACACAGTAGGAAAGCTGCATGGGTCTCCTGTCTTAATTAATGTGTGCACAATGCTCGACAGACCAGGGGTACTCTGTGAGGCATTTTCCTCTTGTATGTTACTGGAACAGAAAGATAAGCTCTGGTGTTGTTTGTTAAGAGCCAGTCCGGGGCTGAGGGGGTGCTGACAGGCTCAAGGGAGCACCTGGTTCTCCCCATTTCATCAACCAAGTATCCCAAACCAATACATACCGATGACAATTTTGCCATCTATTTTCTCCAGGATGAAGCGAGCCTGGTTGCTCAGCTTTGCAGACTCAGCACCCAACATTCCAATCAGCCATTCCTTTCTCAAATTGTAATATCGGAGTCTGAGTTCAAAGAACTCTTTAAGAATGTCTTGGGGGGAGTCATACTTCTTGAGAAAGCCGACATGGTCAAAAAGAACCTAGATGAAAAAACACAGGTGTGATGATAAAACTGATTTCCAGACCCACTGAGAAGTACCTATAACATAGGTGTGACAGTACAATTGAATTATTAGCCAACAGGTTATAAAACCTTTGTGTTGCTTTAGATATGATTGCAGCTTGCAAGCCCAGCAGCAGAGACAATTTTAGAATACGAAAGTTCTTGAAAGCACACAGTAGGGTGAAGGTTACTTGAATCTCCAAGCTATCGGTAGGATAAACGTCTTGCATCAAGCTTCACACATTGTCAGAATCCAGGCATTCAAGTGGCAGTGCTGTTGTCACAACAAAGGTTTCTGTAAACTGTGTGATTTCAGATCACTTTGACTCCTTCAGGCAAAACTATATCACTCTGAGCCCATTCCCAAGCCAGCCTCTTGACCTTTTGAAGGTATATTTAGAAGGCAGATTTAAACCCAGTAACAGCAGAAAAAAAAAAAAAAATCAAAGTGAATAGGTTACTGCAAAGAGGATTTTTGCTACAGGCAGCTGTTTTCAGTCTGAGTTAAACCAAGGACTTTCTTCAGCAAAATGTATTACATACCATGGAGTTGCATGTTAAACTTGTTTGGAGTTTGAAGACCTTATGCACCCCTGCTGCTTTAACTTCTGCTAGTTTTTCTTCAGTCATCTTCACTATAAACTTCACTGTTGTATCTGTGTGATATTCTTTATAGTCTGTGATCAGTGGGGGTGTCTTCTCAGTCCCATTCAACATTGGCTCCAGAACCTGCTCCTTGTAAGTCTGAGAAAAGAGTCAAAGTCAGACCCATGTTTTCTGTGGAGATGAAAAGCTCCAAAACTAATCACTTTTGTTTTACAGGGCAAACTGTCCATTCCTGGGGCAAATTCACTGTTTATTACCTGTGTCCAAGTTCTGACAGGCAGTTCCGTGATCTCAATGGTTGTAGAATTAAGGATAGACACTTCACCACTTATCACATACTGATTAGGTCCCAGCTCATCTATTGTGCCTTTGAAATTCTTGTAACTGGGAAGCTAAGCAGAGAAGAACACTGAGTTCAGTTTTGTGTTGATGCTTCAGTTTTGAAGCACTTGCTTGAATGCTCCAAAGTGCTGAATGAACTGACAAGTGAGGCATTGGGTTTTAAATGCATTATTTACCATTGGCAATGGCTCTTCTCCATCCATTAGGCGACGGATATTGTTCACAACTTCCCTAATATCAAAGTTGGGGATCTTACAGGACCAGCCAGTCCCAATCCCTTCTGCCCCATTTATCAGCACCATTGGAATGATAGGCATATACCACTCTGGCTCCACACGCTGATTATCATCATAGAGGAATCTCAGGACATGGTCATCCACTGGTGGGAACACCAGCCGTGCTAGTGGACTAGAGTGGAAAAAACATTTTAAGCCCAAATTCCCATTTTTATCCTACTCAAATGTATCCCTTTGTTTTCACTCCTATCTCCGTATTCTCTGCCATGCCTTTCTGTTCTCTGGGATGATTAGGGACACAGTTTAGTGATGGACTTGTCAGTTCCAGGTTCAGGGTTGGACTTCATCTTAAAAGTCTTTTTCAACCTAAATGATTCTATGATAACCAAGTTTACACATCAGAATCTAGCATCCACCTCTCACTTCAATTTTTGCTTTTGAGTATGCAAGCAGGCCAAAGTTTCAAAAGGAAAAAGTAACTTCATTTTTGAGTCCTGTAATATGCTAATAATATTTAAACCAGTAAGAAATCCTTAATGCTGACCTGAGCATTGTGAAGATGTATCGAGGACTGGCAGAGTCTTTGCCACCATGCAGCCTTGTGCCAAACTGACCAATTGGCTGTAGCAAGTTGAGATTGTTACTGCCCACAAAGTTCTGAGCTAAGTTAATAATAGTCATCATCAATGATGCCTGCAGTAAAGGAAAGTTCAAAGTTAAAAATGCAGAATTCTTCACTGAATGGACAAAGTTAAAGGCAAAATTCACACCAAGATCAAAACTGACAGAGGATAAACTCCCCTAATAAAATACTGGAGGAAACCCACTGAAAGTGTATCCCAAGACCATCTATCTAGTCTGGGTGACAGATGTAATCCAGTGACTCACAGATATATTGCTATCTACCTGTCCTTGAAACATTCAATGAAAAATTCTGTCAGTCTCCAAAGGGAAGCTTGCTTTAGTGTTTAACTTTTCCTTACCAAGGTATAAAGGCTATTAGCATCTGCCTAAACCTAGCACAAATAAAGTGGGTTTTTCTTGTTTTACTTTTTGAATGAAATACATCCCCATGAAATCTAGGTAAGACAGGCAGACTGTCCAATCTCAGGTTAAATTAATAATGAATATACAGCCACGTCGCTTTGTTTATACTCCAACATCTAATTCTGCTTTAGAGTCATCTTAGGCTGTCAAGTTAACAGAGGGACTTTTTTGCCTTTCATTTAAAAAGCATTTTGCCCAATCAGGTCAGGTTCTTACTTCACCATGATGGTATGAGGACATCTCAGCTACAGAACCAGCCAGCTGAGCAACCTTCACCTCCCGCTTGTCATTTCGTTTGAAACATGTGAACAGAACTTTTCTTTGACCTGGCTTTAAACCTGTATAAAAAAGAAAAGACCTTGTAGTTAGAATGTGTTTCACTTTGCTTCTGCTCTCTAGAGACCAAGAACTACTTGAGCACCTAAACATACTGCACCCAGAGAGTAAAGGTACTTTCAACAAACACTACAAAATAGACAAGGCATTTAATCCAAAGGTTAAAAACTTGGGCAGCAGAAAACCAACTTTCAGAGCATTGACCCTAAAAACTCAGCAGGTTCACAGACTCTGATATGACATGACATACAAACACCCATTTATTAAGTTCTGGGGAATGCACTATGCAGAATCAGCACCTTGAAACAACTTACCGTCAACCAATGACGGGATTGATCTTTCATTATCTGAGTTTGAGAACAGCACTAGCTCCTTGTTGATGAAGTTGTTGTATGTCAGGTAAGTAGTGTTTTTCCCGTATAGGTATTCCTAAGAAAAACAGGTGAAAGATTGCCTTAATTTTAACAAGGTTTAATCTGTTGGAAATCACACCTGGCTAGTTTCAATAGAATGGAAGTTCCTTGTACAACTAGGCAGACACAGGTCAAGTGCTGAAATCCTTAGCATGGCCCATGATTTTTGAGAAATAAAGATCTCAATACAGTCCTGCTGGAGTTATCATTTCCCTATTGCTAAAGTAATCTGGAAGGTTAAGAGTTAAAAATTAAATTAACTGTTGGACAACTGACAATGAGGCCATGCTGATAAGATGAGAGAAGCAGCTGCTCTGTAAAATCCCAAAACATTTCAACTGTCCCATAATCCAGTGACTGACTCTCCAAATCCAAGCTGTGTGCAGCTCTGATGTACTAGAATGAAGCTGAGAACAGCCTCAGGAAGAGACAGGAAACCAGTTTACTTATATATGTAAACCTTCTACCTCTGGCAGGCCATGCAGCTTCCGTTGTCTTCTATCCTCCATGAAATTAGTCAGCCACTCCTTTCGCTCTTCTACCTTCTTCTTGCTAAAGGCCTGTATATTGCAAAATGAAAAGTAACTCAAGGCCTGACCCAGGAGAAAACTGCAGCAGAACATGCAGAAAAATGTTAAAGGAATATTTACTGTTGTGTCTGAAAATATCAATTGGTGTGTAGTGATTAGCTTGTTCTGAGCTATATTTAAAACCCATCATTAAAAGGGTACTCTTGGCCTGAGGTCTGTGGACAGATTTGCTTCTACTGGTTAGACTAAAGCCGTAGCCTTGACAACAAAGAGACTGTCTCAAGCCCAAAGGCCTCTAAGAGCATTTTAAGAAAAATACACAGCACTCAAAGCAGTAAAATACCAAAGGTATTAAGTCAGCAGTTAAATCAAGTGCTAGTTACCAGGGTGATCGCAGCATCATCTTCAGGCCCAGTGTATTTGAAGCCAATTCGATGTTTAGCCATATCTGCAAAGTATTCTTTAGCCTCCTTTGATGTGCTGGTACCCAAACCTGCAGAGACGGTATTAGTTAATCCTAGTCAATTCTTGCTTAAATCAAGTTGTTCAAAGACTTATTTTTTGCTATGCCTAGTATCTGTGATACGTCATTGAAATGCACAGCATGAAGAGGACTTACTGAAAACTTAAGTTACTCTAAAATGAGGTGTAAGGTATCACAAAATATCACAAGAATTGCAGACTGGTGAGCAACTGCATGCTGTACCTTTGGGTTTTGTCTGTAACTCCTGTAGATATCTGCAAGTATTAACTGCAACTTTCTTACTGGTATTAAGCACTGGGTGACTACTTACCTTAAAGTGCTAACAGTACACAAGGACTGTGCTATGGAAAATAGCACATAAAACTGAGGATAATTGCCTAAGAGGGGTAAAAGAATGGTTACCTGCAAATATTGTAATTCCATTTTGAGATTTGATCCACTTGGAGGTTACTATTTCTTTATTTTTATAATTTATGTTGCAGATATTCCTAATCAGGGTATCTTGGGAGGGTAGAGACATGGAGGACACCCAGTCCAATACTCTTCCCACAAAGGCAAGTTTAATTGAAGTTAATGATGAATTCTCTTGTTTGGGTCATTTAATTTCACCACATTATGTTTTTTACAAACCTTTATAGTACTTGATTTTCCAAGAATTGTAGTTCTGTGTTCTGTTTTTCCATTCTTCAAATTCCGGAATGCTGTAGAATGCAATTTCTTCTTTGTTTTTAGAGGCCTACAATTAATAAAATAATCTGTGAAATGAGAAGCAGATTTGGACCAATGGATCCTTGCTCTTTCACCTTGCCATCCACCCAACCCTTACCTTTATGATGGGAGTAATAAATTCCTCCAAAAAGTTGTGTTTTAGAAGAGATGGCCAGTTGTGATGGATGAAGTTAATCAGCAAACCTTTGATATGTGATCCATCCTGATCCTGATTTAAGAAGAAAAAAAGATACATTTTAGCAGGGACATGCTAGAACTGGCAATTGCTAGACTGATAGCAAATGATTTGATAATTCTGGCTAACTGGCCCTATTCACATTCACTTCTAACAAGGTGACCGTGTGCTGTTTAATCATTGAAACTTAAGAGAAATAGAAAAGGCACATTCTTGGTGAAAAGAAGTGTAAGGGACTGGGCCAAGGACCCTGAATCAGCAGACTGAAAGACAGTAATTGGCTATTTGGTGATGCTACTCCCCCCTCTGCTTCATCTGGTTTGTGGCTGAAAAGACATTATGACCCACTAAAATAGAGAAAGATGAAATAAATACAGAGGATTTGGTACAACGATGGCAGTGGAAGAAAAATGCCATTTTCTTCCTTCTCCCCATTTTCAGTTTGAGTGAACGTAACCTGATCTGTCATAATCATAATCTTGCCATAGCGAAGAGTGTTTAAAGAGTCTCGATCTTCATAGTTCTTTTTATATTGCAAACCCACAATCTTGATGATATTGTTGATTTCAGCATTTTCCATAATCTGGAAAAGACCACACAGAATAAAAACTTGTCTTTCAGACTTAAAACATAAAGTCAGGAAGTCTAAGATGATCCATAAACTGTTGACTGAGCATTGTCTTGTCAGTGGTATTTTGCTGTTTAGAAACCTATTTCTAAATTGAAGCCTAGTGCTTAAATTATTATATATAATTCCAAATATTTTATAGTCCACAACACAAACACTATTTCTTCAGGCAAAAGGCTGAACAGGACTTAATGTTCCCACTTAACCAGCAAGGCAGGCTGAAGATGAGACTTAATTCAGGTGTTTAAGACACTGCTCCTCCGAGTTCCAGTGTTCCAGATTATATTGACTCATTACATTAATGTGCCTTCTAACATGTAGACTGTAACAATGTTCCAACTCACCTGTTTGTGAGAGGCTTCTCTGACATTGAGTATTTTCCCACGAAGTGGAAATACTCCATATTTGTCCCTACCAACCACTCCTAGACCAGAGACAGCCAGGGTTTTGGCTGAGTCTCCCTCGGTCAGGATAAGTGTACAGTCTAAAGAATTCTTGCTGCCTAAAAAGAAAAAAAACAAGACAATTTCCTAAGTAAAGTGAAATCAGAGCCTGCATGCTCAAATTGAATATCTTCCAACACATACAGGTTTTGTCGCACTGCATGTAGTAAATGGGGATAAACATAGTAAATGGGACTGTCAAGTGGGGATAAACTATAATTACAAGTTCTGTCTTCTTTCTTTTTTTCATTCTTTCATTTGCCTAACGAACAAGTTTTAATTGTTTTTGAAGGAATTGGTTACAAAGGATGCAAAACACTTACCAGCATCGTTGGCATCATCCAGCTTAGGAACACCCTTAATCTTCGTGTGTTTCACAGCTGAACATTTCTTATTCAGCAGGTTCTGAGCTTTAAATTTTACCCAGTTTAGGATACTTTCAACAATGCCACAGGCAATTGCCTGCAAGACAAAAAGTAACCCTGAACATTTGGAAAAGCCTTAACAATGATGGAATTTTAAGGTAGATACTTTAGTTCATGACACTACTTCGGAAGTATGTATTTGCCACATTAAATGTAAAATGGAGTTTACAGACATCTTGATTGTGTGTACCAATACTTACACCCTTAATAAATTTCTCACTCAGTTGGCAGGTTGAGCCAAAGCTCTTTGCCTGCAGAGTCATGTTCTCCTTAGTCTGAGAGTCAAAAGTTGGGTTTTCAATTAAGGCATTCACGAAAATCCACATGTGGTTCTTCACCTGGAGTTAAATACAACAAGCACCACAGGTTACACGGGCTCCTCTCAGTAACAGCAGTCAGTGCACTCTGACAACTGCCTGTCAGAACCACACAGTGAGGAAAAGCTGTTATCACTGCATGGCTTGGAATTTTCCTAGATGTCCTGAAAGAATTTAGGACAGCTAATGAACATTCCTGAACAATACTTTATGATTTGGGATGTCAGGGAACCAACGGTGCTGAGCCTAATAGGGATCACCTAATAGATACTAAGTTTTAGTCCAGCTACACTGACTTACAGTGTTCCTATTACAAAACACATCAGCCAAACAAAGAGAAGATTGTTAGTTGGCTTAAACTGGACAACACTTATATAGTTAGCAGATTTTTCTATATATTGTCTGTACAGTGGAATTATGTATTAATTCATGTGATAATGCATTAAGCTGTAGTTACAATGTGCAATAATGCTAGAGTTGTACTTCCCACTAGGGACACTGTACCTGAAAAGGCTTCACTCCAACTCCATTCTTATTCTTCTTTTTCACAACTTCAATGACTTTAGCCACAAGCTGGTCAGCTATGTAATCAACATGCCTGCCACCCTAAGGGAAAATGGGACCAGAGACCTGATGGTAATTCCATTTAAAAAAAGAAATCTATTTCAAACGTTATGCATAGCCTTTGCAATATGAAGCAGCTAAGTTTTGTTCACTAACGTACATACATTTGAAACAGCTAATGACAAAGAGCATGGTATTAGCTTGACTGAATAAACCAAAGAGTTACCTTTGTAGTGGCAATGCTGTTGACAAAGCTAACTTGCTGGAAGCCTTTTTCACTTAAAGTCAAACACACTTCCCACCGAGAATTTACTTCCTCATGGACAACCTTAAGTGTGTTACCGGTTTCATCTACTTTGTCCTTCAGATAGAGGTCCACATAACTGCGGAATCCTTTCACCTGCACACAGATATAAGCAGACAACTCCTTTATAACAGCTCCTATAAACACTTAATTCATATCCTCCTGAAAAGTGGGCAGAGAAACCACTCAGACACATTTTCCACTTACTATGTGTAATGACATAAATTGCTTCAACAAAACCTCACTGTTTAAGTGGCCTGAGAAATGCTGATGTTACCATTTCTGTTAAACGCGCACTTACAGGCAGCCTCTGTCCATTTAGGAAAACTTTGACATCCTTTGTGGATCCAGCAATATCATACGCTCTTCGAGACATCAGTGCCACAATGTCTTTATCAAGGATTGTCATTTTGAATTTTGCCAGATCAGGTTGGAAGGTGACACACGTGTAATCTTCTCCATCAAAGTATTTCAGTTTCATTTCACCAGCCTTCCCCATGTTGTCGGTCCAAGTCTGAGAAAAGGAGGTTTTGTAAGTGGCAGGTCTTAACACACACAAGCCACTAGAGCTTCATTTTTCAAAGCAGAAAACCAATTTGCAAGGTTTAGGAAACAAAAAAAACCAACCCACTGGTTAAAAACTAGATTCTGGTTAAGTCTGCTCATTTCATCATTCATTTGAGTTTTATTTTGTGGTACAGTAACTGTGGGCTAAGCTTATTCTAATCACAATGCTCTGAATGCAAGTTACACCTGGATTTTTGAAACAAAAAATTAGGGTCTTAATGGTAAATCTTGGGTACAATCTTACTGAAATAAGAAGGGTTCATACCTGTCTGAACAGCTTTTTGTATTCGCGACAGGCAGTTTCCACAGTAAATTTTGTGCTAAATATGTTGCACAGTTTGGCTCCATAACCATTTCGCCCACCTGGAATTAGAAGGAAAACAACAGACTTGTGTTATTACCTTTGGTCAAAACCATCTCAAAGAATTCCAGACTAACAGGAGTTCAGCCACTTCAGTGCAAGAACAACTGGCAATAAGCAACAACATCCTACAAACTCAGTATGACTATAACCCCATATTTAATTACAATTAGCATTCAAAGAGAATTTTCCATGTTTGCACTGTTATAGAGCATGAAGGTATCTCCCTGGTGGACTCCAAACACCATTTTCAGTTGCATCAAGGGCCCTGTTCCCAATGTTATTTTGGTTCACACTTTTATCCATCAGGCTGCTCATATATTAACACATATTTGAGAGCCTTCCCTACCTGTGACTTTCTTTTCATTGTCATCGTAGTTGCTGGATGTTAGCAGCTGTCCAAAGATAAGAGCAGGCACATAGACTTTCTCCACTTTGTGTTCAACAACTGGAATACCTTTCCCATTGTTCCATACGCTGATTGTGTTATTCTCTCTAGGTGGAGGAAAAGGGCGTTTTTAAGGCTGCAAATGACTGAGCTGTGAAACAAGTGTCACACACAAGCTCTGGGGAAAGGCCACCATTTCATCAAAAGCAAATCCCTGCTGAGCAAGTGCAGCAACTGCCAGCAGAGGGAGAACAAGTCAACCAAAAAACTCGGCTCCAAAGAAACTGTCTATGAAATGGACCACCACACACGGAAATCCTCCATTTGTGCTCGGTGACAGAATACAAAGGTTGAGAGGAAGAGAATGGCCACAATAGATAACAACCACAAAGCAGTCATTTCACAAGCCAGCACTCTAAGAGACCAAGGCAAAGAAAAAGCCTTTCCCAGGAGTTTAATTACTAGTCTAATTTGGACTGACCCCATGGCAGAGACCACCACCATATCAGCTTAAACAGCGTCCATGTGAGAAAATACAATGTACTCAGGTTGGGAATGCAACGGATAGAAACAACCCAAAACTTACACGTCAATTGTAACTTTAATGCATGTCATGTTTTTATCCCTCTGCTTGTTGTCTGCAGCATTGACTAGAACAGAAAGATTATTGTTATTACATTGCGTTGTCAAGCAAGACAAAGCTATTAACTGCTAAAGTGTCTTCAGCAGAATGAATGCAAAAACTCAATACAATGTTATTAACAACCCTCTTGGCATGCAAGTATGTTGCAAGTTAAAGATGAGCACTACAAATTAACATGAAAATGAGAAATCTGGGATGAATTACATCAGTTTTGTAAGTGTGCCATCATCCCACAAACTTACTAATAACTAATGGAAGGACTTTCAGTATCCAATATCTCCAAGCACAAACCACACACCCTGCAACCACCACCCATCAAACTGTGCTACAGACTTAGTCGGTCAACAAGATAACCGGATAAAAGTAGACTTGCATTTCTCAGCTGTTTATTAGACATTCAGCACCCATTAATCAACCATCAACCACTGACTCAACAGAGGTCTCCTTACCTAGAATCTCATCGAAGATCTTGTACAAGCCGGGCACGAAGGTCACATCTCTGCAGTTGAGGCCCACGTCCTCATCAAAAACCCACATTTGCTGAAAAATAAAGGCAAAACCCACATGAGTCCTTGGGACTCCTCCACTTGTGTGCCCCGGCCTTGCAAAGCAGGCGTTTTGTGCTGTAGAAACCAGAGCTTTGTGCTTCAGAAGCAGGTATTAATGACTTCCCGCCTGCACCGAGGAGCTCGGGCGGCTTAGCCCCAAGGCCGCACCTGGGTGACCATCTCCACGGAGCCGATGTAGGTGTCGGGCCGGAGCAGGATGTGCTCCAGCTGCGTCTTCTTCTGGTAGATGTGCTCCACCGAAAGCGTCTTCTTGACGCCATCGCCCTTGTGCACTCGGGGGTTCCCGTCCGCGGGCTGCTCGGAGGAGAGAGAGCGGCAGTGAGGGGCAGCGGGAGCCGGGGGGATCCGCGCGGGGCTGCGGAGGGGTCGAGTGGGCCCAGGCGGCGGGGACCGCGACACGGAGCCAAGGGAGAGGGGAAGGGCCCCGGGGAGAGACCAGGAGGGGCCCGGGGGGAGGCGCGGAGGAAGCCGAAGCCGTGCGGGGAAAGGGGTCCCCGGGCCCGGAGGGGTCTCGGGGCGCCGCACGCACCCTGAGGGGCGCCGGGTGCTCCTGGAGCTCCATGATGGCGGCAGCGCGCGGCTGAGCGGAGGCAATGGCGGCCCCAACCGCCAGCGGGCTTTCAAACCTCCGCTTAGCCCGCCGAAAGCCGCCGCCAATCACCGCCCGCGGCTCCTCTGCGCGTCGCCAATCGCAGCGGGAGGGCGGTGACGTGGGCGGGGCCCCAGTTTTCCCCTCTGGCCAGTCAGAAACGCGTAGCTCGTTCAAACCAGCCACTCAGAAGGGAGAGTCGCGGGGCGGGTAGAGGATCCTACCAATAGGAGGGCGCTGAGTGTGGAGGCTCCGCCCGCCCGGTTGCTGTAGGCGCGCTGGGCAGGCACCGGTGCCGTGCTGGGAGCCCCGGTCACGCTCCGGGAGCGCAGCGCTGCTCTGCGGCTGTGCCCCGTGTGCGCACCCAGCAGTGCTGGTGTCACCGGAGCCCCGTTCCACGGCTGCAGTGTCCCTATGGTGTCCCTGTCCCCCTGTTTGTGCTGCTCCCAAAGCCCACGGGTGACCCCGGGCCCTCTCCCCCTTCCCTAAGCTGGCTGCAGTGTGACGCTCGTTACCCCTCGCTGCAGCAGGCGATGTCCGGGGTGAGCTCCCCCATCCCAATAACAGCACGCTGGGTATCATCCAAACCCCAGCGTTTTGCATCTTTATTTCCATGGCATTCCCTTTGCTGGAGCGGCAGGGATGCAGCTGGGCACAGACCAGGGATGCATGGGGTTGGCACAATCTGTGATGAGCCCGGCTGCACGCTTGGCATCCTCTCGATGCTCTCACCTGGCTCCAGCTCTGCACTTGTCCCCCCTGCATCACCCTAAATCCTCACCCGCAGGACAGGGGAAGCTGCCTGGAGCGTGCAGCTGGAGATCACCGGTGCCACAGCACCGGCATCACCACATGTGCCGGTAGGGAAAGGCCACCTCCACGCAGAGCACCACCAGCGCCTCGGAGCAGTTGTGCCGCTGCCCAGCCAGGAGCCTGCCCTCGCCCAGCGCGGCAGCCAGGCCCTGCCCGGTGCCGGAGCTGCGCCAGCCCTGGCAATCCCGCTTGCGAGCTTGGCTCCCCCGCGGCGTGGATCCGTGCCAGGCCAGTGGCCGGGGCCTGCGGATGGGCATGGGGGTGAGAAGGGCTGGGGCACCCCCTCCAGCTCTTTGCATCTGTGCGAGCATCAGGAGCAGGGGGAACCGTGCAGCCCCCCCACCAGTGTGGGTGCATTCATTCGGGGTTACTCTGCTGGTGCCCATCAGACTCACCAGAGAGGATCCGTCAGGACATTGCCCCCATTGAAGGAGTAGATGGGGCCCCGCAGAGCGGCGCTGGTCTGACCCTCAAAGAGGGAGCTCCAGGACTTGGCCAGGAGCTGCCCCTGTGGGCACAAGCAGTGGCACTGAGCTGGGGGCCAGGGGCTAAGGCGATGCCACGTGTGGGCAATAACTTGCCCTCAGCTCCTCCGAGCTCCTCATAGCACAAGTGCTGAGCACGGCCAGGGTGCAGCAGCCCCGCGGGGGACAGGGGTACCTGCCTTCAGGTTGACGATAGGGAGGTTCCTGTCCGTCCTCTTGACAATGGAGACTAAGTCCTGGGTAGGGGCTGACAGGAACGCCCGGAAAGTGCCATAGAGCTGAGCCTCCTGGGCCTGCCGGTAGCACTGCAGGTCGGCACCGCGGAGCCCGCTCATGTCACCGCTGAGGGGCACGTTCAGCGCGGCCAGGCGGAGCTGCGGGGAAAGCAGGGAGCCTTGGACATGGCTGGGATTTGGGGTCTCTGCTCTCCCTTCCCAGGAGGGTGTAAGGAGCTGCCCAGGCACGGAAAGGTGCCCCCAGCACCTCTGCCCAGAGCTGGGCATCGCTTACCGATGGGATCCGTGGGGCGATGGTGGTTGGCAGGGTCTGGGGCATCTCTTGTCCCCCTTCCTTCTGGGCCTGCAATAACACAGCTCAGGTCAGCCCAGGGACACCCATCCCTTTGCCATGGGTGCAGCCCAACACAACCCCAGGCTCTGCGTGTGTGCTGGCCTGCAGATACCCCATCTCCATGGCACAAGGACCTGCTGCAGGGCTCACCAGGGAGTCCACTGGGGTCAGTGCAGGCGCTGCCGTGTCAGGACCCTTTGTCTGCACCCGCTTTGCCTCCTGGAAGGAAAGGAGAGGACAGTCCCACAGGGGCCTGTCTCCTCCTGGCCAAAGAAGGAGGGCTCTGTCCCCTCGACGGGTACCCACACCCCTCACCTGGTACCGCGGGGTGGAAGCAGAGGGGTCATCACCAGCAAAGAGCGACTTTGAATCCTCCAGCTGCTCGAAGCAATGAGCAGAGCAATGGGTTAGGGAGAACCCAGCTCCCCTGCTGCCCCAGTGACAAATCCAGCTGCCAGGGCTGGATCCTGCCCCCCCGATCCTATGAAGGACCCCAAGGGGTGTGCTCGGTACCAGGAGGCGGCTCCAGCCGGTGGGGGTCCGGAGGAAGGCGCTGCTCCCTTCCCGCACGTAGACCAGGCTCCCCTCGGGCACGGCGCTGCCCGACTTCAGCATCAGCTCCTTGGTCCTGAAGACCCACGTCTGGCGCTGGGGGATGGAGAGGTTCATGGCCCAGCTGTGGTGCATGGGGCAGCCGGACAGGCTGGGGGTGCTCAGCTATGGCCATGGCCAGGACCAACCTGGAGGTCGACATGGGAGTCCAGTGGCTCTGTCTGAGGGATGTTGGCACCTGGAGAGGGTTGGTGATTATAAGGCATCCCGGTGCAGGGGCTGGGTGCTCTCTGCAGGGATGCTGGTACTGGGATCCGGGTGGGAGAGCCAGCTGCAGTGCTGGGGACCCCAGGAAGGGGGTTCCAAGGAGGCTGGAGCACTGGAAACAGCTGAGAAATGGCCTCACCTTCTGCCCAGCCTGCATCCGAGGCTGCCTGTGGAGGCAAGCGGGGCCAGTTACTGGTGCTGGACACCAGGACACCCTTCCCTGTGCATGGAGAGGGGACAGGGTCTCTCCTGGGGACAGCAAGGCTGTGTCTTACCGGCTGCTTGCAGGGCTGCTGGGCACGGATGGGGTAAACCCTCTGGAAGCGAAGAGAGGTGGGTTTGGGGGGAGCCCCTCGTGCTGTGCATGCCCACACATATGTGTGCTCTGGCACAGGCACATGCACAGCCAGTGCTGGGCCTTACATTGAGGTAGAGGAGTCCTGGTGCTCCAGGGGGACCAGGGGGTCCGGGAGGGCCAGGGTTGCCAGGGGGACCTCGAAGACCCTGCAGCAGATCAGTGTGGAGGTTGGGCTGGGCCATTTTGGTGCTGCCTTTTGGGGGAGCAGCTATGAGACTCCCCATTGCTGTCCCTCATCCTTCCCACTCCCTTCCCCTCCCAGGGCTGACCCCCCCGTGCTGGGGCAGCACACAGACACGAGCCAGGCTGTGTCTCTCACATGGGGAATGATTGCTCCGTAAATCTCCGTCTCCTCTTTGTTGCCCTGCAGAGAAAGAGAGAAGATTGAGGTGATCTCCATCCTCCTGCTCTCTATCCTCCATCCCTCCGAACCAGCTGGGCTGTGAGCCCTGGGGACCTGCCAGTGGGGCACACAGAGCCTCCTGGGCACCCCTTGCCATGATCCCCATGATGCCTGAGGACTCACCGTCTGGTACCCATTGATGGGCACCCAGGAGCCAGCCTGGCTGCCGGTGCTGGGGAAGGGAGGGTGGCCTGGTTTGCACCCATGTTCCCCATAGCAGCACCCCTGGGTGAGACACAGAAAAGGCACAATTATATCCTGTTCTGGGTGATGGGGACGCTGCGTGTGTGCATGGGGCACTGCATGCTTGCATGGGCTTACACACATGTGCATTGCGAGTACCACAGGGATAGTGTGACTCCCCCTCCCTGTGCCCCAGCCCGTCTGGGGGTGCCAGTGATGCCACTGGGTGAGCACCACTGGGTCGGTGCTGCCCATGGAGAGGGTGGTGGGGAGCGAGGCAGCACTCGTGGCTCAGGGGTTCACATTCAGGCTGTGGGGATGGGACCCCCCCCCCCCCCCCCCGG
>NDXB01021216.1:31889-68572 GCA_002631895.1 Agapornis roseicollis
CCCCCCCCCCCCCGGTTCATCCCCGCTGCTCTGGGGCCCGGGCGGGTGCCGGGGCGGCTGGAGGGGGCGGCGGGCGGTCTGCGGGGAGGGGGGCACGGGGCCGGGGGTGTCCGCGCTGCGCGGAGCCGGGGCTGTCCCGCTGGCGGGGCCGGTGCTGCCGCCGCGCTCCCCGGGGCTGCAGCCGCCGCCGTCGGCGGGGCTCGGTTCTCCCCGGTGACTTCCCGGTGTCGGCGAGGGCGGCCCCGCCGGTGGCCCCGGTGCCGGCGGCGGGAGGTGTGGCCAGGGGCCGCATAAAGCCTCCGCCGCCAGCCGAGCGCCGCCAGCCGCGGGCCGGAGCGCGGGCGCGGGGCCGCCATGCGCGGGGCCGCCGGGTGCGCGCTGCCGCCGCTACCGCCGGTGCCGCCGGTGCTACCGGTGCTGCTGCTGCTGCTGGCGGCGGCGGCGGGGCTGGGCGGCGGCGAGGAGGCGATCCAGTGCCCGCCGTGCTCGGAGGAGCGGCTGGCGCGGTGCAAGGCTCCGCAGGGCTGCGCGGAGCTGGTGCGGGAGCCGGGCTGCGGGTGCTGCGCGACCTGCGCCCTCGGCCGCGGCACCGCCTGCGGGGTCTACACCGCCCGCTGCG
The DNA here is from genome assembly GCA_002631895.1 of Agapornis roseicollis. Lineage (NCBI taxonomy): Eukaryota > Metazoa > Chordata > Aves > Psittaciformes > Psittacidae > Agapornis > Agapornis roseicollis. Next base: position 32,509 of record NDXB01021216.1, read on the forward strand.
GCGCCGGGCTGCGCTGCTACCCCCCCCGCGGCGTGCCGCGGCCCCTGCACACCCTCATGCACGGCCAGGGCATCTGCACCGACCTGGCCGACGTCGAGGCCATCCAGGAGAGCCTCCAGCCCCCAGGTAAGGCCGGCCCCGGCGGCAGCGGGGCGAGCGGCGGGTGCCGGGGGGGTCCCTGCCCCTCGCAAGCCTGGTGGCAGCGCGCAGGCAACCCCTGTGTGCCCCAGGCCGCTCTCCACTCACTTGGCAAGAGTTGGGGCCATGGCGCCGGGCACTCATCAGGGACCCCGTGGCAGGATGGGTTGGGGCAGCCTGGGATGCGCGTACAGGGAGCATGTCCCAGGGGCGCTGAGCTGCATGAGGTCCCACAGCTGGGTACCAGTGGGGCATGTCCGTGCCATCCTTACCCAGCATGGGGACAGCCGTGCCATGGCCACTGCAGGAGCAAGGTGCTTCCAGGGACCTGTCACCCTCCGTGCCCTGGCTGTAGCTTGCCACTGGACATCAGGGCAGCAGCCATGGTTCCCGGGACAGGTCCCAGCTGTCTGAGAGGCTCCTACTGCACGGTGACCCTTTCCCAGGGCTGTTGTCCACAGCTCTGCCGGGAGGAAACAGGAAAGAGGCCTTGGGGCACCTGCTTCCCTCCCTGGCAGCTCAGGCTGGGCTCTGCCGGGGCTTTGCCAAGGGCTGTGTCCTTCCCATGGCCGGGCAGGGCAGCGGGATGCAGGCAGGGGCAGGGCAGAGAAGCTGCCTCTGTGTGCCTGCCCCAGGACCCTCTTGTGGTGATGGTGCCAGCCCTGTGCTCAGGCAGGGGCTGGGGCTGGGAGCAGGTCATGCTGTGGCTGTGACAGTGGAAATGGAGCTGCTCCTGGGGGCTGAGTGTGGAGACCAGGCCCATGGAGCTGGTCCAGTAGTGGGGCTGGGTACAGCCACATCCCCATTTCCCCATCCTGTGAGCTGTGCTGAGGACCACATCCTCTGGAGCTAGGGAGCAGCATCCTGCCATGGGATAGTCCATGGGCTATTCTTGCCCTGTGTGCCTGTGTGGGGTCACCCAGAGCTCCCCAAGGGGCAGAAATGGCTGGAGCAGTGTCTGTCCCTGTCCACCTTGATAACCAGATCCCAGCTCCACTCCCTCCTTGTGTAGCTGGTCCACAGCAGCTCTGCTGGTGTCCCGTAGTGATATAGGGGCCCTCTGTGGATGGGCCCCTCCAGCTGCCCCTCTCCAGAGACAAGACATCACCATGAGTGCTCGGCATGGGGTCCGCTGCGGGGACCCCCCTGCCCTGCCTGTCTGTCCTCATCCCACATCCTGCAGGAGCTGTCTGGGCTGCCTGGCCCGGGGCTGCGTGGGGCTGCCAAGCGCTGTTGGTTTTGGCTGTGCCCCTGTAACGCCGCGTTTTTTCCCAGAGCCTTTAGGAAACAGACTTGCAGATCTTTCCCTTCCTTCCCGCCGGGGTTTGGCCTTGCTGGGTACGGGTGGGTGGCCGTGGGAGCCGGGCTGGCCCGCTGGGCTCCGTGCCTGCCTGCAGCATCGCAGGTGGCAGGGTAAGGGAGCACCGTCCCCTGGGACACCCACAGCACATCGCCCTGGTGGGAAGGTCCCAATGGGATGTCTGAGCCGGGGGTCCCTGTCCTGCTCCAGCAGCCCGGAGGAAGTGGGACTGTGGGGCTGGGGACTGTGGGTTCTGTCACTCCCACCATAACCCTGGCTGGCACAGCGAGGGCATCCCAGCATCCGACGGGTCCCCTCTGGGTAAGGAGAAGGGGATTAAATGCCTGTTTAGGGGCGGGGGCATAGGGAGCAGGTGCCCCCGGGGCTGAGCGGGTGCCGGGGAGCAGCGGCTGCAGCAGGAGGGTGGCTGGGAAGTGGTTAACGTGCAGCTCATACAGTCAACACTTTGTCTGGGGGCTCAGCCCAGGGGGGCTCCGCATTCCAGGGAAGAGGCTGGGATCGAGGGGGCTGGGCTTGGAGCGATGGATCACCAACACCAGGAAAGAGCCTCTCTGCTCACCCAGGACCCGCAGCACCGTGGGATGGGGCTCCCTAGCAACTGAGGATGCTGGTGGCTGCTCTCCTGACACGAGACCCTCACCTACGGCTATGGGTCTGAGCACCTTGTGCAGGACCCTGGTCTCTGCTTCCCACTCCCAGCCCTGCCAGCTCCAGGCTGGCTCCCGGAGCATCCTTCTGGTCAGGCCAGCCCCAGGAGTTTCCAGCCATGGGACTGTGGCCCAGCCTGTGGGTGCCTGGGGGAGGTGACGGCTGGGAGGAGGTGAGGACGTTTTCCCCAGCACACATGACAAGTGATTTAATGCTGGTTAAATACTTATGTCTGGGAAGAACTGACCCCATGGGAGCTGCAGTCATCCCACGCGGCTGCTGGAAGCAGTGTCTGGGACAGTCCCTGTGCAGGGACCGGGAGGGACAGTGGTAGCTGTGCCCGGCTGGATGGCGCAGGGAGGGTGAGGACAGGCTGGGTTCATCATGGTGGCCACGCTGCATTCATCTGTCCCTTCCTGCCCTGGCAGGGGGCCCTGTCCCGTCTGTCACCCGGGATGGTGCCTGGCCTTTGCCCATGCTTGGGTTTTTCCATGCTGGGAGCTGCTCCCAGCAAGGCTCTGGTCCCTACCAGGAATCATCTGCATCCCTGTATCCTGACCTCACCTCCATTGGACTCACACTGGGCACAAAGCCAGGAGGTGCAGATGTGCTTGGCCATGTTTGAGCACAGCAGGGGCTCAGCACCATGTTCCTGCAGGATGAGGACGGGCTTGGCTTCCCAGAAACATCCCTGGCCAAGGGGCAGGAGGTGCCTGTGCCCAGCGGCCCCTGTGCCTGGCTGCCTGCGCTCCGCCAGGGCCAGCACTCGCCAGGACAAGCACAGAATTCCCTGTGCCGGTGCCTGCCAATCCCGGAGCCCTGGCAGGCAGGAGAGCCAGCGCTGCTGGTCCCTGCCAGGGCCACCCATCACCTGCGCCAGCCCTGCCAGAGGGGGGAGAGGAGGGTGCCGGGGCCCCATGGCTTATGTTGGCCGTGGACACATGGATGTGTCCCTGCTGGCTCCCTCTGGTCCTTTGCCCCTGGGCTGGTGGGCAGGGGAAGCAGGGCTGGAGCTGTGGGGCCCTGACACTGTCCCTCTCCCACGGACACACTCACTGCCCAGGGCTCTTCTCCCATGGGAACCGTGTGGTGGAGCCGGAGCCCTTCCCGGCTCCCTCGGAATCACGAGCTCCGCATGTGACCGACCTCATCTGCAGCTCCCGTTAATTGAAGCTGATGCTGAATGACCCGTTTGTGTCTCCCATCCACAGCTCGGGGGGAAGGCCAGGCAGAAACCCTCCTCCTGCCGGGGCAGGGCAGGGCAGGGCAGCCAGCGCGGGCAGCACCGCTTCCCATCCCCTTGTGCTTTTTCCGTGTCCCTTTGTGAGCAGCTCCCTCATGCAGCCGGTGCAGGAGGGTTGCCAAGGGCGGCTCGAGCTGCTGCCTGTCTCTTAATGGGTGAGAAAATCACCCCGAGGACTGCAGTGGTCCTGGAGGGATCCTGGAGGGATCCTAGATCTGTGTGCAAGTCAGGGACCATGGGCACACAGCTCTGTTCCCGGAGCCGAGCACAGGACCAGGAGGCTCCTTCCTGCCCAGAGGCACTGACGCTTCATATGACCTTAGGAGAATGTTATTGGCATCTGGTTTTACTTAAGCTGAGGGATGTGATGCTCTGAAAGCAGTTGGCTTTCATGGGGAGGAGAGGGGCTGGTCCATGCCAGGGCTGGCTGGGGTCTTCCCCCAGGCTGTGCTCCCCAGGGCCTTTCCATGGCACGGTGGTGGTGCCAAGACTTCGGCTTGCTGGTCCCCCCCCTCCCCGTGCCAAAGCTCCCACCTGACTCTTCCCTCTGTGTATCCCTGAGGAGGTGCAGGGGGAGGCCGGGGAGGGAAGGAGCTCTGCTGGCAGCGCCCGCTCTGCACCACGGCCCTGTGGTTGGTGCCCCTGGGGCTGGCATCGCCCTGCGCCGGGTGCCGGAGCCTTTGGGTTCGTGTTTCAAATTTCAAGGGCATGAGCCATTTCCTGGAAAAGAAGGAAAACAAAGGGCAAATGAAACAAAAAGCAAACAACACAAATTGAAGGAGAAAGCTTCGATCCAGGCGTTGCTGTGAACTTTAACCAGGCTGCTGGGAGCTGGTCCAGGAGCCCTGCGCTGCAGGGGAGCTGATGGGAGACCAGGGCCAGGATCCCATGGGAATGTGGCAGGCAGGAGGCTGTGGCTCTGACCCCGCTGCCTGCCTGTGGGAAGGGCCCCGGCAGCCTCTATCCCTGGTGCTGTGGGGCCCTGGGTGCTTCCACCCGTGCTGCACCATGACCGTCTCCCGCCTGGTTTGGGAAGGTTTTTCCCATTGCTGGCTGCAGTATGGATTAACACAAGCCAAATCCTGGGATAAGCTCAGGCAGGAAAGGGCCCTGGCTGCTTTCCTCTTGCAGCCCAGGTGGGGTGGGAGTCAAAACGTGGCTCTGAGCACAGGCAGGACCCAGCTGCCCAGCGTGTCCCTGTTCTGCAGAGCATTAACGGGCCCCAAGCTGGAGTTGACCAGCAGCTACTTAAGGAACAAAGTGGCCCCGGGAGCTGGGTCTCATGACACCTCATCCAGCTGCCAACATCTGGGATCGCAGTTTGGCTGCGCTCCTGGCACAGCCGAGGATGCCAAGCGCCGCCTTTCGGGCTCGGCCCTGTGGGAGATAAACTTTCTTATTCCAGGAATTCCTTCTTTCATGTCTCTGCGGGGGCTGTGCCCTGCGGCAGAGCACGGCTCCGGTCCCAGCCACGGCGCCCGCTGCTGCCCCAGGCCTGGCGGGTGCTCAGCACCGTCCCGGTGCAGCCCCAGTGCCCCCGTTCCTGCTGCAGCTCCTCAGAAGCAGCTTTTTGGGGGCATCAGGATGCTCTTGGGGCTCCCTGGCCATGCACCCCATGGATGCAGTGCACGTGTCTGGCCAGGGCACAGCCAGACCCTCGTGCTGTGCTGTCACTGGAGCAACTGCCCATGCTTTTGCTGCATGCATTTGCAAGCCCACAATAACAGACACGTAGCAATAAGCCTATGAATCATGGCTAACGAGTTGTCAAAACTCCCAGGAGCCTTTCCCAGCACTGCAGTGCTCAGCCCAGCAGCAGGAGGGGACCCAGGGCTGGGGGTGATGCCCATGGGGATCAGGCTGAGCCCCCTCTTGTCTGTGTCCTTGCAGAGAAGGAGGAGATCGACCACCCCAACAACAGCTTCAGCCCCTGCAGCATCCATGACCGCAAGTGCCTGCAGAAGCAGCAGGCGAAGCGGGTCAACAACGGCAACAAGATGCGCAACAGCGGGAGCCCGTACCACCGCGAGGAGACACGGCCCATAGTGAGCACGGGGCTGGGGAGGGCAGGAGGGGTGCTCAGAGCAGCCGTGCTCCAGAGGCGGGGGGCTGGGGTCTGGGGCTGGAGGCATCCGTCATATCCCCCCCTTCCTGCAGGCACAGGGCTCGTGCCAGAGCGAGCTGCACCGGGCGCTGGAGCGGCTGGCCGCCTCGCAGACCCGCACGCACGAGGACCTCTACGTCATCCCCATCCCCAACTGCGACCGCAACGGCAACTTCCATCCCAAGCAGGTAGGACAGGGTCACATCCCTCATGGCAGTGCCACTTGTGGGGCTTGGTCAGGCTGGGAGCAGGACACAGATGATGAGGGCAGGAGCCACTGGTGGCAATCACCCTTTGGGGTGGGATAAGGGGGACAAAGTCACCCATGAGAGCTCCCGGTTGCTCCAGCCATGGGAATGGGGCTGTGGGGGCCAGGCTGGGCATCCCTCCCTGAACCTGTCCCCTCAGTGTCACCCAGCACTGGACGGGCAGCGGGGCAAGTGCTGGTGCGTGGACCGCAAGACCGGGGTGAAGCTGCCGGGCTTCCTGGAGCTGAAGGGGGACTTGGACTGTCACCAGCTGGCAGACAGCATGTGAGCACGACCGGGACACCCGCCGGGGCTGCGCAGGACAGGAAGAGAGGGGACACGACTGCCGAGCAGCTCCTGTGTGCCAGGGGACCCTGCCACGCACCCCGGCTCTGCGGTGCTCTGCGCCCCAGCACGGGGCACGGCACCACAACCTGCGCCATGACCACTACCTGCCAGTGCCGAGGGGTCCCGGCACACCTCCATCCTGCACGGACACTCGCTGGGACTGATGCTTCACTGGGGCTGGTGTCACCGCAGCATCCTCCTGCCCCTTGATGCTGCTCCCACCCCGTGGTAACCCTCTGGTTTTCATCCTGGCCCCTGTGCAGTGGTGTGGCCGTGGGCATGCCAGTGGCTGCATCAGCAGCATCACCCCTGCCCACGGTGCATTGTGTCCACACTGGACCTCTGCATGTGGCAGCAGCAGAAGTGCCTCATCCTGCCCTTCCTGGCAGCCGGCACGGACCAAGGGTGCCCAAAGAGACCCCCCCCCACTGCCACCGCCTGCCTGGAGCTCTCCCTGTCTGCATCTCACCCAGCGTGTGTGCACCATGGCCACTGCAGCCACACAGAGCAATAAGAAACCTTCACCCTCCCCACTGCACCCACCCAGCTCCACAGCCTAGGTCCTGCCTGCCCCATGGCCCAGCCTCATCCTTGCACAGGGACAAAGCCAGTGGCTGCAGCATTTTCCTCCCATCCATCCATCCATGCATCCATCTATCCACCCACCAACCTGTCCATCCATCCATCCATCCATCCATCCATCCATCCATCCACCCACCCACCCATCCATCCACCCACCCATCCACCCATCCATCCATCCATCCATCTATCCACCCATCCATCCACCATCCATCCATCCATCCATTCACCTGTCCATCATCCATCCATCTGCTGTGCATCCATCATCATCCGTCCAAGCATTCATTCATCCATCCATTCATCCATCATCCATCCATCATCCATCATCCATCCATCCATCATCCATCATCCATCATCCATCCATCCATCATCCATCCATCCATTCATCCTTCTATCATCCATCCATCCATCCATCCATCCATCCATCCATCCATCCATCCATCCATCCATCCATCCATCCATCCATCCATCCATCCATCCATCCATCCCATCTCCCCATGCCCAGTCCCCATGCCCGGTCCCCATGGGTGAGGGGGGTCATGCATCCCCAGGCATGTCTTCTTCCAACTTGGCCAACATGACAAAACCAGGACGAGTTTCTGGCGCATCCCAGCGATGGGATCTGCGGGTTTCGCCAGCACCAAGTTCTCAGCTGGGAAATTGTCACCACTTTTGTAATGAGTTTTTTCCTTAATTCCTTTTTTTTTTTTGCATTATTTTTCAAGCTGGGCTGGAAGTTTTCACCTGAGTGGCTTTGGGTGAGGAGCGGCCTTGCTGGCTGCCATGGTGGGTACCAAAGATGGAGGGGATCTTGCTGATCCCCCTCCCAGACCCTGTCTCCATGGCCTCAGTGGGAGGTTTTGGTTTTCCATGTGGATTCTCCCTGGTGGGTGCCAAGGCCCAGATGGGAAGGGAATGTTTCAGTTTTAGTGAAACACCCTGTGCCTCCCAGCAACCCCCTGGCACAGCATGGCACAGCATGGCATGGCATGGCATGGCACAGCATGGCACAGCATGGCACAGCATGGCACAGCAGCTCCCAGCACCAGCGAGGATGTCCCCACGTGTCTCGGCAGTGGTGCTGCCATCCCGCTGGCCAGCACTGGCCGGATGGTAAGGGCGGAGCAGGGATGGGGCTGGCACTGGGCTCGGTGTTGCAGCTCAGCGGCACGGCTGCGTCTGGCTCCTCACCCATGTGCTGGTGTCCTTGTGTCGCACCCCGTGTGCCCAGGTTCGTGTGTCCCACCTTGGCTCAGTGCCTTGATGGGCTCCTGCTGGATCCCCTGCCTGGCATCACCAGGAGGGGTTTCCGGGATGCTGCTGGGCACCACGGCCGCTCCCAGTGCCGGTCCATGCGCTGCGCCGACAGCACCACGGCAGATCCCATGGGACCTCTCCTGCTTTGGGGTGGTTGTGCAGGGACCAGGAACTCCTGTATCCAGCTCAGAGGGCTCCAGTGTTTTGTATTGTCTCTCCTGTAGGTTAAGGCTGTATTTACACACGATCATATACCAGCGTAAGGCTCCCCAACCCCAGCTGCGTTTTTCCATGCCGATGTGATTTACGTCAGTTCCTCCTGGGCCAAGCCCATCCCTTCAGCCTCCCATGTAGCACCGACCCCCTTTTACAGTAAACTTGAACCTTTGTATCGTCAACGAGGAAAAAAGCAATTCCTGTATTCATTGTCCCTGTTATTGAATGCGTTTCTGTCGAGTGTATTTTAACTTGGCGCTGAGGAGAGGGGGGAAGCAAAGCAGAGGAGGAGCGAGGGGTCTGTGGGGATCCCCCCCGTTCCTGCAGTGCCGGTGTGAGCTGTATGGAAACGCTCCCAAAAGGATCAGAGGCTGCCCATGGCCTTGGCAGCATCCTGCTGCCACCTGGAGCCCTAGCAGAGGGCAGAGGAGCAGCCCCGACCCATGGAACTCCATCCAGAGGGGCCACTGCTGCTCCTCACACCCATAGGACCCCTTTTGGCCACCTCCAAAGCACCTTGGCCAGGGGTCGTGGCAAGGCTGCAGGGCAGGATGAGGGAGGATGAGGGGGGCCAGGGCAGGGCGAGGGGCTGGACTGCAGCAGTGGAACAACAGCCGGAGCTGTGGATCCCGGGATGGGCTGCAGGAGCGGGACCGGCACTGGGCACCCCACGAGTGCAGGGACCGGCGCAGCCTGGGGGATCCCGCACTGGGATTGGGGATCAGCACCACAAGCATCAGGAAGAGCTGCACGAGCTGGGATGGGGCAGGAGGCAAATGGTTTAATGCCTTGTCTTGAGTCCCACCTCAGTCTCTGCTTGGTGCCACAGTGAAGGCACCAGAGACCATCACCACCAGACTGGCACAGGGCAGAGGTGGGGCCTGGGGATGGTGCTGGGCTGGGATGAGGCTGGACAAGGTTCAAGGGAGGATAGGGACAGGCACTGGTTTGTGCCAGGGCAACGTGCTCATGGCCAGGCCGCAGCATGTGTGTGTGTATGTGCTGGTGCTGGCACACACCGAGCACCACTGGCTCTGCTCGGTGTCCTGCAAGGGTGTCAGGGGGTGCATTGGAGAGATGCCCAACCATGGGAACGCTGATGGCCCAGTGCTCCCAGCCATGGCTTGGCTTTCCCATGGTGTTTGCAGACCGGGGCACCAACATCCCCACAGCTGCCTCCCCTTGTACCCATCAGCTGAGCTTGTGCCGTGGCCTTTTTCCTCTTCTGGAGGTCATCAGGAAGCCGGTGACAGGAGGAAACCAAACCTTCTGCACCCTCCATGTGTGTGGGGGTGCTGCTGGCTGGGACCCCCGGGCAGGTCCATGCCGAGTGGGACCCTGCTGTGCTGGGATGTGGTGATGCTCACCCCAGCAGCGTCCGGAGGTGGGTCTGGATCCCGGGTGCGCTGCTCTGCAGCTCCACCTGCAGCAGCCACTGAGGGGGATTTATGTTCCCCACACGTGTCCGTGCACCCCATGCACCGGTGCCATCCTTGCCATGTGCTGCAGTTGGTGGCTCCTGGGGTCCTGCTGCAGTTGGGGACACGGGGGAGAGGCTGCCGGGAACAGACCCATGAGCCCGGCCACAGAGGAGCTGGGCTGGTTACCAAATGGCTGGAACCGGACCCAGGAACCCAACCAAGAGCTGCGCTTCCAGGAAGCCTGGGACAAACCTTGGAAGCCACGAGGAGCTCAGAGAATTGTTTGTTTTTTCCCGAATCCAGGTGGTTTTGGCTGAACTGTCCCTGCCGCCGCGTCTGGGCCCAGGCTCCAGCTCCGCCGCACTGGAAAAGGCTTTCCAATGAACTGAAAATTCCATGCGTGAAAGGCAGCGCCTGGCGAGGGGCCTGCTCCCCATCCCACCGTGCTCCTGACGTGGGGAAAGGTGGCATCGACCTCCCCATTCCAAAGAAGTTGAGCCCTCCTGGGCTTCTGCAACAGGGAGAGGGATTTGCCAGGACAAGGAGCAGGGCAGGGATGGCCCTGGCCAGGCTTGGGGACAGCAGCATGACCCCCTCTTGGAGTCAAAGCCTTTGAACGTGACCATCGTATTCCCTGGTGCTCGTCACTGCTGTCACAACAGCATCGTGATACGCAGGATGGGGCCGTGCTGCACGGCTCCTGGGGCGCGGGGGCCGGGGTCCTGCAGCCGCTGCAGTGCTGGTGAAGTGCTGGTTACTGAAAGCAGCTCTGAGCGCCCAGCTCTGCCCTCGTCTGGGGCTCCCAGCAGCCGGGCAGAGCACAGGCAGGGCACAGGCAGGAGGCAGGCAGGGCTGATAATGCGGTGCTGGGGCCCCTTGCCGGCTGCAGCGCGCACTGCAGCGGGTCACATCCTGCACTAGGGGCTGCGCTGCCCTCCTTGACCTTGGGGAGCTGCAGTGCAATGCAATGGGGCCCATGGGGCCGCAGCTCTCTCTGGATGGGCACAGCCCAGGGGACACGAAGCTGATGGTGAAGGAGGAGAATCCTCCTCCCCTCACAGTGACTCCAGTTCTATCGGTCTGTGGCAGATGGATGCTGCTTCTCTGCCTGGCTGGGGGAGAGTCCTGCTCAGGAGCAGCACAGAGATGCTCGTCCGTGGAAGAGAACAAAACAACGTGTTTCAGCGGCCAACACCGAGGTAGGGACCCGCTGCTTTATTGAGGATAACCCCTGAGCCGGGTGTGTTACACAGGGCCCAGCATAAGAACCCCGCCGAGGCACCAGGTAAGCGTGTGCTAAGGGAGGCGGCTGCTGAAGCCGGTGCACTGTGCTGAGAGCAGAGCCTTCAGCTGGTGTAAATCACAGCAGCGCCGGCTGCACCACCCCGTGCCAATTCACGTCATCCCAGGACCTGGCCCAAATTCACACAGATCCATTTCCAAAGCCCCAACATTTCACTGTCCTGAAGACGTCAACATCCGCTCCTCAGCTCCAGGGCTGATGCTGCTTTACGAAGAGGGGCAGGAGAATCGAGCAGCACCAGGCGAGCAATCCCTGCTCCGACGCGGCAGCTTCTTGCTCCTTAGGGAAGCAGGACTTTTCAGCGGGGCCTGATGCGTTTGTGTGCTTTGGTTTGCAAACTGCCTCCTGGTGCTGGTCTGTGGGCAGGGCCGTGAGCCCCCCCCCCTTCACCAGGGGTTAGCGCTGAGGGCCCAAAGGCAGCAGCTCAGCTCCTGCCTCAGCTTGGACACCCCAAGTGCCGGTAGGGACCTCAGCCAGAGTATTCCAGTGCTCCAGAGCAATGGAATGGTGCATGCCCAGGGAGGGAGGCAAGCAGTTCCAAACGGGAGCACAGCTCCCATCCTGCCATGCCCCCAAAAGAGGGTCCCGGAGCAATATTTTGTCTCACCACAGAATGAAAATCTTTAACCGAGACTCTTGATGTGCTGGCACGTAACAAAAAAATACAGATATAAATAGGAGCTGTTGCCAAAATGCAACCTAGAAGCAGGAAAAGGGGAGCAGGGAAAGCTCAGAGCGAGGGGAGCTGAGCTGTCCCAGGGTTTCTGTGCTCTATGGGCCCGGCAGGAGCTTGCAGAGCAGGTCGATGACAAGGGATGCGGGCTGCACAGTGTCGTACTCTGCAAACAGGTGGCAGAGGTTCTCCGAATCGGTCTGGCTTTTGGCCACGAACCCAAAGATTCTTTGGAAAGGGAAAGAGATTCGCTCAGTTTGCATCCAGGAATCCAAAGGAATCCGCTCAAACCAGCCCCCGCCACAGAGCAAAACCCCAGCTCCAGCAATCCCTCCTTGGCCTGCTCCCCAGTCACGTTTACTTGGAAGCAAAAGACCCAGGAGAAGTGTTTCTGGCAGGGCTGTGCAGGGTTTCTTGAGCACAAGGTAGAGCCAGATATAAACTCACTTCCTGAGCCCAGAGCAAGCAAGACCCTGGGAAGGCTGATGGGCTTGGACAGGAGCTTTCTACACGGGTGGATGAGGAGAACTGGGCTTAGCCAAGCCTCAAGTTAAAGCCTACAAAGCAAAATGCCCCCTAAGGCTTCCCCGGCTGCCCCATGTCCCACCCTGCCACCACGTTCACTTCTATCGCACCCCCTCTTCACTTCTAAGCTTTGATTCTTTGCTGCTCTGCACAGCTCTGCAGTGCACCCGCTGAGCAGACAGCATCCTCCCCCCCAGGTTTCCACCAGCACCCTTTGGCTGCTCTTACCTGGAGGACTTGCAGTACTTCTGCCACCTGAGGGGAGAACAGAATTGGGTTCACAGACTGGTTTTTAACTCATCCCATCAGCTGCAAAGCCAAGGTTTAGATTTAGCTGAAGCACAGCACGTTAAACCCCGGGGCAGGGGCTGCACAGCCGCTGGTTGGGGATTTCAAGCGGTGCAGAGGCAGGAGCTGTGGAGCACCCCTTGGACCTGCTCCCACTGGGATGGGAGCCCTCAGCCCGTAACTCACTTTCTGTTCTCAGGGTCCATCCCACAAAACCTGATGGCAGCCAAGGGGTAGTGTCGCCTGAAGAACACCCTGTGGGAGGAGGAGGAGAGCGTGGTGTTAGAGGTGGGAAGTGCCTGGGCAGAGCTGGTGGAAGCAATGGGGATCTGCAAAACTAAGCCCTGTTTGCACTGTTTTGGCTGCTGGGGATGGGGGTTTCGGGGTGCTGCTCCCTGGGGCTGCCACCAAGCTGATGGTGGCAAAGCTCTTGGGATCAGCCTGCTCCTGGCTCCATGTAAAGCAGCATCGTGCCTTGTGCTCTAACAGAAGGGCTCGAGTCCACCCCTGGATTGCGACACGGCTTTGTGCTCGCAGGCCAGCTCTTGACCTGCTGCACATCAGCCCATTGGCAGCCTGAGGGGCAGGAGCAGAGCCGGGTGCTCACGGGTGAGCTCTGTGTCCATCAGCCATTGAGCTCTCCCTTCCCCCCCCAACCCATGAGCCCTCACCTCCATCCTCACCCTCCCCAGGCAGCTCTTACTTCCTCTGGATGTCCGTCAGCGTCACCCCCTGCTCCGTCACCCTGAAGTGCACCAGGGTGGGTGTGGGCAGTGTCTCCAGCTCGAAGGTGCAGGAGATGGCTTTCTGGACGGCCGGGGCTCCCGTCAGCGTCTCCATGCTCACCGAGTTGAGGTACAAGACGTTGCACACTGCAAGGACAGCACAGAGCCCTGCTCAGCGCGGCACCAGCACCAGCATCTCACTGCCATGTGCGATGCTGCTCCAAGGGGGGGGGGCACAGGCATCACTCTGCAGCACGGGCCACACGGATGCGGGTCAGGTTTGTTTTGATGGAAACTGAAGATGTGGTGACTCAGAAATTCATCACCAATTTATTTTGGTTTACTTCAACTCTTTGCGCTCAGAGTTTTAAAAGTCAAAGGATTTCATTTCCAGTTCCTAAATGTCACATTTGTTTGGGACTTTTTTTTTCCTGTTTAGTGCATATTTCCTTTAATGAAAAGCAGAAATACCCTGAGCCAACGGAGGGCTGAAGCCAACCCTAAAACATCGCTTTTTTGGGCTGATTGAGCTCTGTAAAGGGCTGTTCTGGGTCAAACTGAACTTTCCAACTTCCCAACTTATTTTCCAGCATTTCCAGCAAAACAAAGTGGTTCCCGACTATGCTGGGGCCCTCCCCATGGCCTCCTGCCCATCACCCTCTGCTCTCACCTGGAGCCCACCTACCACTGTACCTAGGCTGGAGGTATCAGTGGTGGAAGAGAAGCAAAGACCCTTCCCCATCCTGCTGTGCCCTTTCCATGTGCCTTCCATCAGCCCCAACTGCCCCATCCCTGTCCTAGAAACCCCAGATATTCAATATCCATTAGTTCCATACAATTAGGAGAGGCTTTAAAGCTGTGGAATTGCGGGCCTGGTGACCTCAAGAACTGTGTTTTCCACCATCCTGAGGACCAAAATTCTCCTTTCTTTGAAAACATCAGGCTCCCATGCAGGCCATATTTGAGGATGTGAAGAAAACCTGCGGGTATCTCCAGCCTGGTGATAAAGCCAGGAGGGGACATTGGAGCTATGCAAGGCAGCAAGTCACCCATGGGTGTTGGTGCAAAGACAGCTTCTGCTGTGAATGATGCCAGAAGGAATGACATAGAAAATATTGCTTCTTGTTTGATAGGTAAGGATTAAAGCCTGAAGCACGGGTGCATGCCCAGAGCTGTGGCTGTCACCAGCTCAGCTTTACCCTGGTGTCCTCCCCTGCTCCTTTCCTCACCAGCAGTTTTCTTCAGCAAGGCCAGTGCGGATTCCGGAGCGCAGTCAGGGCTGTCTTCTCCATCAGCAAGATCTGCACAAACAGCAAGCAGGAGCACGGATGCACAGGGAGCTCTGGGCCACCACGTACCCTTCATTTCCCTCTCCTCCGATCTCTCCTGCTCCCCACTGCTTTGTTGAGCACCCTGCACCCGCAGCGGAAGCAAGTCACCAGTGACTCACACTCAAGTCAGCTCTTGCAGGTCCCTGCTCCACCTCCAGCCCTACTGCAGGGGCTCAGCCCCCTCCCCACTGCAGGACCTCACCCACGTCCCCAGGCTGGGGGCCGCTCAGAGCATCTCTCCTGTCCCCAGCACCTACCTCGGGTGGGGATGCTGAGCCTGCAGGGCAGTGCCAGCGGCGTGATGGCATGCTGGTACACAAAGGCAGAGAGGCTCCCTGCAAAACAGAACTATGAGTTGAGGGGGGTTGGTGCCCAAAACCACCCACCCATGTGCCTCAGGCCCTGCTACAGCATCCCATGGAGCTTAGAAGGAGGGGAGGAGGGGCTAAGTTTGACTATTTGGGGTCTCAAGTGAGTTTTCCAACATGCATCCCATGTTTCTGTTTTGGAGACTGCTTTTGAGGGCTTCTAGGGGCTTTGTTGGGCTGGTGTGGTTGATGGCAGCATCCTCACCAAAATACAGCTCCTCGCTGGCTCCTTTCAAGTGCACCCCTTTGGCAGAGGACTCGATGAGGAAGTGCCGGACGAGGTCACTGCTCTCATCACCTGCAGGCAGGAGTGGAGACAGGGTCAGCACCAGCATTGGGGCCGCTTTCACCCCTGCCCTTCCCTGCCCACCCCGTGCATCCACTGTGCAACAAGTGCGGTGCCAGCCCCAGCACAGGGATGCAATGAGCACGCACAGACCCTGCCGCTTGCACCTCTCATAGACAAGAGCAGCTTCTCAGCTCGCTCCAGTCTGAGCAGTTCCAGTTAAACCCTTGACTTTCTGAATGAGCCCTGTACCTGTCTGGCTGCTGGGTGGTGACACAAGAACCTTCATGGCCAGCCCGAAGGAGCCGCGGTACGACGTGCTGTCCCGCACCACGAACGTGCCTGGCTCCTTGTCCTTCAGCAGCTGGATCGCTGTCAAAGCACAGGAAGAGGCTCAGCCAAGCTAAATAGGTAGAACCTCCCTGTGTTGCTGATGCTCTCACAGGGAGCCGTCCCTTGGCAGCACATGCAGAGGGCACACACGTCCCTTATGTGGGTACCAGATGTGGTGCCTCTGCAGAGTGAGGGACCCGGCTCGGTCCCATGGGTCCTGTGGTCCCAGGACAGAGGCAGCCCCTGCCCAGGCCATGCTGAGTAGCAGCACATCAGAGGGAGGAGAAACTCCTATTGGAGTTAAGGGAGTCACAAACGGGCTGTGTCACAACCCGCGTTTGAGTCTGCCCCAGACCTGGGAGTGGGTATCTCCATGCCCATCAGCCCTCAGTATACCCTGAGCTGCCATCACTGAGTCTCCACAGGACCTTTAGCGTGGGCACTGGGGTGCTGCGGGGGGAAAGCTGCAGGCTGGGGAGCAGGCAGCATCCTCCCAAGAGCAACCCTATGGTGGGGTTACCCCTGCAGAAACCCCTTGCTGCATTACCTTGCTCCCTCGTTATGCTCGGCTTGAACCAGTACTTCGATGTGTCCATCACAAACTTCATGGTCGGCTGCCCAGCCCTGAGGGGACCTGCAGGAGACCGCACAGTGTCAAGGACCTGACAGACTTCACGGCAGCTGTCACCAAGAGCAGAGCTCTGCCAAAGGGATTTCTCTTTCAGGCTGGCCAGGGTTGAAGGTTGTTGTTTTCAGTCCTTTCGAACAGAGCTTCCTCCCTGCGCCTCAGAATAACTCATTCCCCGCGTCATTATCTCTCTTGGCAGGCTGTGATGGAGCACAGCGAGGCAGCCCATGGAGTCCCCCAGCAGTGCCCATCTGCACAAGTCTACCAGCCCGTGGGGATTTACACCAGCTGAGGATCTGACCTGCAAAGCCCTCCTGCTATTCCCATAAGGGTCCCAATTAAAACCCTTTGCCCTGAGGGCTGCCTCTGCTCGTCTCCAGAGAACAATAGCCCCAGTGTTTACCCTTGAATAAGGGACCCTATGAGCTCTGGTATCTTTAGATGCTCTTCAGAGCAAACTGGAACCCTGACCCCTCCTCTGCACCCGCTCTGGGCTCACAGACAAGCATGAAACAACACAACTGTGGTTCTCATTCTCAGGTACTATAAATAAGTGTATCCTCATCTCCTGGAGGGGACCAGAGGGTTTCTGCCTGCTGAGCAAAACACCGTGGCTAATGCAGGCTCATCAGCGAAGAGCTGGGGACCCCCGAAGAGCTCTGCAACCTGGTGGAGAGGCAGCGAGGATCTCCAGCTCCAGCAAGGACCTCCTGTCCTTTATGTCTATGACCCATGGATAAACCAGAGTAGGAAACAGCGTCTGCCCCCCCTTTCCTGGCAGCTCTTGGGCTCTGCAGCTCCTTCCCCCTCAGGCCTGCCCTATGGCAGGGAGGTGACTTACTGTCCGGGATGCAGGAGAGCGCTGGTGCCGACAGCGCGTTGTTCAGGCCACTGAGCCCCGAGGATGGGCTGCAGGTGGGAGCAGGGATCTGCTTGACAGAGGCTGGGGGGGCTTTGGCCAGCCTGGAAGATGCATCCCCTTGTTCCAGGCACCCGTTCACCAGCAGCACCGGGATGTCAGCTGAGGAGTTGAGGATAGAGGGGGGGCAGCTGCTGGCCTGTCCCTTCTGGGATGGGGAGGTGCTGGCTTGGGTGGAGGAGTCTGCCCTGTGCTGGGGGGGACTCAGGCCAAAAGCTTCTCCCGAGTGAGCGGTGATGCCTGGGGAAGGCGGGCAGGGGCTGGCAGGGGACGGGCAGTCAGCGGAGCAGCAGGCAGTGGGGTGAGCATCCGAGTCGTCGTTGTGGAGCGAGTAGGTGCTGCTGCAAGAGGGACACAGAGAGCAGGAGGGGTCGCTTAGCTGGGGTACAATGCACAGTGCACCCCAGGGACCACACCAGCCCTGCAGCGCATTGAGCCCCAGCCTGAGGAAGGAGGTTTTGGACCACGGGACTTGGGATAACCACCCCATGCCCCTTCTGTCCCCACCATCAGCCCAAGACCAGGCACGAGGCAGCATTTACCTTCCAAGGATGTAACTGGTGTCCGAGCCAGGGCTGGTGGAGAGCATGGACACCCGGCTGCTCCTCTGCTGTGCCCTCACCACATGCACCGGCTTCAGCAGGTTGTCGAGGCCCGGGGAGGTGCCGGGGGTGCCGGGGCCATAGGAGATGCTGTCGGTCTGGCACTGCTGGGGCATGCCAGTGCACTCTGTGCTGCTGTGGGGTGGGGAGGCTGCAGAGGTTGGCCTGGGGCTGGATGGGCTGGAGAAAACCACACTGCCACTGGTGCTATAGTTGCTTCTGAGCCCCCCTTTCTGGGATAGGAAACCATTGCCCTGGGGGGACCTCGAGAACGGAGTGCCCGAAGGGCTGGGGGAGCCCTGCAGCCGCTCGGGACACGTGGCTCTGCCCGGAGTCATCTCTATGTATTTGATGTCTGCAGGAGGAAAGAGGAGGTCATTACAGCGCAGTGACTCAGGTTTGCTGGCTGAGCTCTGTGGCACGCACATGTCTCTTCTTGCTATTCATTTTGGCTCTGATGCACATGCCCTGCCAGGTGCTGCACCCAGGGAGGACCCCCATGGCCCAACACTGTCTTCATTAAGACCCTGTGAGGGCTGATGCCTTCACAGACCCCAAGCCACAGAGACCCCCCCCTGGTGCTGGCAGAGAGAAGGGGTTATACACGGTCAGGTCTGACCACACAGACACCCCCTCCTGCCCTGCACCACTGGGGCGTGCTGGGACCTGCAGCCAGAGGAGGGTGCTTCTGCCGGCAGCGGCTCTGCTTGGACCTGACTCAAGAGACAAACACGAGGCTGCTCCCCCAGGGATGACACCGGGCCGGAGGGTGCCCCTGGCCCTGCACACCCATTTGAGCATGGGGAGGGTGGCTCCTTGGCCCCCAGAGACATCAGCACCACGAGGCTGTAGGTGCCAGCTATGGGACCAACAAGCACACAGGAGCAGCATGGGACTTGTTCACCCTTCGCTTCTCCCGTCCTGCACAAAAGTACTCATTTCCAAGGCAGTTTCTGTGCCTGTGCCCTGCTCTAGGCTCCCTCGTGCTCTTCCATTCACACTCGGGGCAGGCAGGCACTGCCTTGTCTCCTACTCCCTCTTTGCTCACCACTATCTGTATCTAGCAGAGCGTGGCTTGCTCCCAGAGCTTCAGTGCGGTCTCAGGGACAAGACAAGGGGATGCTGGCTCCCCATGGTGCATGTCAGTCTCTTGTGCCTTGAACAAGCCATCATTTCTGTCTGAGCTAGGAGATGCCTTTTAGCAAGAGATGCCGGGGCTTGATCTGTGTGCTTGCAGTGATGGTGAATTCATCACCTCCCCAGGGAGGCTGCTCCAGTGCTTAATCACCTCCATGGCTTTAAGCGTGCTCCTTTCTAGTCTGAACATGCCCAGCTCTGTTTTCGGCTCCTGGCTCTTGCCCTGCTATGGAGTTCAGGGAAGTTCCCCTTCTTGAAGGTGTTTCTTGGAAGCAGAAAACCCCTTCTGCTGCAGCAATGAGAAGCTGCTCTTGCCAGCCCTGAGCTCCCTGGCAGTTGGTGGCTTGTGTGCCTGGTTCTGGTGCTGGGACCTGCTGGCCAGGGCAGAGCAGCGGCCCCTGGAATGCCAAGTGCTGCAGACCCGGTTTACTGCAAGGAACAAGCAGATCTCTAGGGCATGAAGCTGGATGAGCAGGAAAAGCACACGTCTATGCAGAAGTTACTCCCTGAGCCCCTTCTCCGTGCTGATCCCAGCGTGGGATCCGATCGGCACAGCCAGAGGAGAGCTGCCGAGGAAGCACTGGGTCAGGCTGGTCCCAGTGGGAACACGGCTGGACCATGCACATGGAAGGAGCTGGAACTGCAGCCTCCTGCCCTGGGCAGGCAGCAGCAGCAGCAACTCCTCCAGAGCTCTGTGGCTCTGGTGTCAGCATCAAGCCCTTACAAGGAGCTCTTTTGGGTGCTTTTTGTCAATGCCTCCCTCAAAAGGGGAAAATTAATGGGGATTTTTATGGCGCTTTAAAGAAATAACTGAAAAGCATCTGTGCGCTGCTGAGGCCTTTTCCCTCCTGCTTTGCTGCCTTCGGTCCTGCTTATCATAAAACTCAAATGTTTGCTCAGGAGCTTGGCAAGGCTCTCAGCATCAAGGAGTGGCAGGAATGACACCAGCATGGAGTAGAGCTGTCACGCGAGCTCGGATGCTCTCCCCTTCCCCAGGAGCAAGCAAGAACCAGAGGGAGTTGGTGACTCTCATCAATGTGTCTCCAGCAGCTGTGATGTTAAAACCCTCCTCATGGTTTTCACTAGACCAGAACAAGCCCCTCTCATGGGCTCGGGGCACTGTCAGTGTCCTGCCACATCAAATGACTCTGCCTGCAGGGAGGAAAGAACCTTAGGAAGAGCATCAGGCGGAAAAGGAGGGTGTGGAAATGATTCAGGGGTGTTGTGGGGCCTTCCCTGCATGGCCAAGGGGAGGAAAGGGAGGCAGGAACCCAATGAGATGAGAGCAGGGCTGGGCGGGAGGAGATGTGCAGCAGTTGGGAGTTTGTGTTAAAAAGGAGAAGAGCTGTTAGAAGAAAATGAAAGCTGAAGTGAGGCTTTTCCCATGAATCCGGAGCCAGATTCCCAGATGTTCGGCTCCACATTGGGAGACAGATTCTCTAACCCATGGGCACGATACTGATACCTGCAGGCTGCTGGGGCCTCCAGCCCTCGGGTGATGCCTGAGGGTGCACCCCAAGGCCTCTGGAGCCAGGCTGAGGAGCCAAGAGCTGAACTTGCCCTTTGCCACATACTTTATCTGCAAGGCCACCCCTTCCATCCCAGTGGGAAGCAGGAATGCCTCCTTTCTGCAATCATCCAAGCCCCATGGCAATGCCTTTAACATCCTCTCACTTGCCTTTCCTCTGCAGATAGCCCTGGGGACAGAATTTCAGGGTATTTCTAAAGACACAGACAGATAAAAACCTTTCCAGAAGCATGGAGACTATCTACAGGCACCCAAACACATTGCAGAGCTGCCCTGAGGCCCACCACAGTGCTTGCAGCAGCAGGCAGCACAGTCTGCTGCTGTCACCCTGTGCAAGGGTGTTGAGCAGCTCACAGTGCTCAGGAGCCACAGGCAAAGGTGCTGGGGTCAGGAGCAGCACAGAGCTCTGCACTGTTGGGATGGCAGAAGGGTGTTGCACAAGGGTTCACGTAAGGCACCCAGGCAGGAGAGCAGGAAGAGGGGGTCGGTATGTGCTGCTGATGCTCTGCCTCGTGTATGCCAGGTATGCTGCTGGAGGAGCCTGCAGGCTCTGGATAAAGAATTTCCCTGGCAACGTGACTTTGGAACATGGGAATGGGCTGGTTGTGCAACAACCGGTACCTAAGCACAGGGCTTTGCAAGCCTGGCTCCAAATCTCTGTGCTTCCACAGGTCAATTATGACCCTGAGGAAGGCTCTGCCGCCCTTGGGTAGAACCGGACCTCTGCTGCAAGGGTGAGCACGTCCACACATCACATCCAGGGTCAGTGCCTGTCCCTAATCACTGATGGCAATAACACGGATTAGGAGTTTTCCCCACGAGCCACAGGTCCCATTCTAATGAGAAATGATTCCCCAAGCACAGAGGAGCAAAGACCAGGTTGAATTAAAGGCTCCTTCCTGCAGATGGTTTTCACTAGCTCTGAGCTGCACCAGCTCCACCACACACCCAGCACCTTTTGCCTCACCTATTGCCTCTGGATCCTGTTTCTTGGTGGCAGCAGTGTCACCCTGAGGAGCAGCTTGGACTGCATCCTTCACTGGCTTGCATGGGAGCGGCTGAAAGGTCGGATCGATTTCTAGGATCATCTTGTTGAGGCTCTCTATGTCCAAGGCAGGAGACCCCAGGTGAGCCTCCAGATCCGCACCGGGGTTCTCCTTCTCCTTTGACTGATGTGGTCTCTCCAAAGGGGTGTCCTTTGGAGCCATGTGCTCAAACACAGGGTGGGCTCTGTAGAGCCCCCCACGGGGCAGCAGGCGTGTGTTGGTGTGCACCATGGCCGGTGGGTCAGCCCAGCCCTCCGTGGAGTAGTAAGTGCACGGCATGGGCAGAGCTGAGCAGCCCTGGTACCCCGCTGGGTGCAAGCTCTGGCTCTCCTCCCGTGAGGAAACACACACAGTCTGTCCAACCCGC
The DNA here is from genome assembly GCA_002631895.1 of Agapornis roseicollis. Taxonomy (NCBI): domain Eukaryota; kingdom Metazoa; phylum Chordata; class Aves; order Psittaciformes; family Psittacidae; genus Agapornis; species Agapornis roseicollis. The sequence continues at coordinate 54,091 of NDXB01021216.1, forward strand.
AGCACGTGGCTTTGGATGACCTGGGACATGCTTTGGCTTCCCGGTTTGATGGCTTAGAGTCCAAGGGAAATCTTCTCCTCGTCCTCCTCTCTTCCTTTTCTGCACCAAGGGCTTCGGACCCCTTCCCTCCAGTCCCAAGCAGCAGAGGAATCTGAGGAATGCAGAAAGAGGAGCGGTTACACAGGCATGCCCCGGGCAGGAGCAGACTGCGGCGGAAAACTCTATAAAACCCGGGATTTGGAGCGCAAAGCTGGAATTCAGCTCATAAGCAAACAAGTCATCCCGTATTGCTTTTCCACCCCCTGCTCCTGCCGCCACAGTGCATCCGGGCAAGTGCAAGGAGGATTAATTCACAACAGCTTTTCAGGATTCAAAGGGCTGAAAGCTGCATTCCCCTTCATCTGCACGCTGCTTGTTTTCCTGGGCAGGAATGAGGGGCGACTCCACCAACATCACTGTGGGACCCCTGGCAGCCACCCGGAGCAGACAATGAGCCCGGAGCCACGCAGGTCAGGCCTGCCATGGGCCAGAGGGATGGAGCTGCTGCCAGAGCAGTGGGTGTACACTTGATTGGAGGGTTTATTTGGCTGGCACAATGTGAGCTGAGCCCTGGAAGCCTGTGTATGCGTCTGCTTTCTCTAGGAATCCGACTGCTATTAAGTTCGGGATACTCTCTGGCTTTGCTTTAGATAGAAAGTATTCTTTAAGGCTCCGTTCCAAAAGAGCCATGCCAGGAGCTGGGTTCCTCTGCGGGGCTCTCAGACACTGTTTGGAGGTGGGGGAAGTCGTGCAACTGCATCTGCAAACAAGTGGGGTCCCCCCGGCTGCTGCTCTCCCTCCTGCTCGTCAGCACAGCCAGCAAACCTCAGTGCCACCAACGTGCTGAGGGACCCTCACTCTGCCTCGGGAGGAGGAAAATAAACCTGTCCCCTTCACACCCACCGGGGCAGCCAAACCCCAAGCATCAAAGCCAAGCACATTTCCCTGTATGCCAGAGGCATGGGAATGCGCCCATCCTCTCCGGTCCTCAGGGAAGGCAGCACCGATGGGGACCACAAAGTCAGAGCCAAAGGCTCGCTGGCAGGAGTTAATCCTACAGGGCTCTCTGTATCCTGTTCAGATCTGGTGTGTAACACACACACAGTGGGCTGCACTTATCCCCACATTTGTCCTTTCCTGCATCAGCCTCAAAGGAGTCATTTGCTCCCTTATCTCGGGTTGATCAACCGGGGAGTCACAGGACGGAGGCTGTGCTGGGCCCATCGCGCCGTGGGCAGGGCTGGCACCGCACGTCACGTCTGCCCCGCGGTGACTAACACCTATGTGCCATGGTGCCAGAGGGGATGCTGCGAGGGGTGCAGCGCAGTGCGAGGCTTGCAGAGAGCGGTTGTGAAGTATAAAAAGAAGAGTCATTCCAGGTCAAAAACACAAGTGAGATGGAGCGAAAATTGGATTCTCCCCCGGGAGCAAGCACTGCCTGGCTCCAGACAGCGTCCGCAAGGCAAAGCTGGTTTTAATTTAAGTAGGTACAGAAATAACGTGCAGTATGCATGAACCGGGACTGTCAGGGGGTTCCAGGAGCATGCACACAACGATTTCCCTCCTCTCTTGTACTCCTGCCCTGAGTTTTTGATCTTTCTCATGCCTGATGCTGCCAGAATGAGCCTCCAAACCTCATTTCCCTTCCCTTCTCTGGGTTAAAGTGAGAGGGCTCCCAGGCTCCTCGCAAGAATTCCAAGTGTTGGATACAGGCTCTTCTGCTCAGAGGAGCCAAAGCAAAGGGCTGGGACCGACAAGGTGGCTGTGCACAACCAGCCCATGGCACGTCCATGCCGTGCCAGGGGGCACGATGCATCGGCACTGCAGCAGGAGCATCGCAGCCCTGGCAGAGCTCACCCCGTGCTGCAGACGTGCCTTGCAGGGCTTGGCTGGGAGCCTTCCCTGGCTGCACAGAAACCCGGGGAAGGGGTGCTGCTGTTTAGGTGAAGGCAAGGCCAGCACAGGCACAAGTGGAAATAAGCTTGCCACAAACACATCTAGATTGGAAATTACAGAGTTTCTGCCTCTGGAAGCAGGCTGTGGAATGGAATTCCCCTTCAGATGAAGGCACAGACAGGCACGCTTATGAAGGCTCTTGGTGGGGTAGCTGCTTCATCCACCAAGACACCCAGCTCGGCGAGGCAGGATTCAGCCCAGCAACCCCGGCCCTCATCGCCTCCTCCAGCCCAGCTCGGGGGGCAGCCCTGCCATGAAAACCCAAAGCCCCCCCGATGTGCAAAGGAGCTGGGCTCGGGGCTGCCAGCGCCGGGGCTGCAGGAGGTGGGAGCTGGGTCTGCAGGTGCCTCCTGGGCGGGTGAAGCCGGGTGCCCTCGGGCCAGGGCTGTGCCAGGCACACCCTGGTGCTCCCTAACCGCCCATTGCCTTTGCCAAGCCCGCCGGGCACAGCCCAGCCCAGCCACGTGGATTGAGCCCATGGATCCTGCATGGAGCAAGGGGCTGTCAGTGGGAGCACAGCGAGACCCCAGCTCCAGCTCTGCCCCTGCGTATGAGGCAGGACACAGCCTTGTCCCCCATCTGCTCAGAGACCCCAACACAGCCAATCCAGCTGCCAAGTCTGGGTGTTTGCCCTTGCAATGTGAGCCCTGGGAGCCTCCGGATGACAAGTCCATTCCATCAGGAAGAGTGGAAGGAGCTGCTGGGACACCCAAGATTTACAGGGCTCATTACACCCAGTTTAATCATGGGGAGGGCTGTGGGGTGACTTGCCTGGATTAGCAGGTCATGCTGATGAGGGTGAGCATAAGGGTTCCCATGGTTACGCTGTGTTTTGCCCACAGAGCAAAGTGCAGCGGTATCGCACAGCAAATACCAGCATACCTCCAGCCACAGAGGGCTCCAGCACCTCTGGAGCACAAAGCAGCTGAGAGGGGTGATGGTCAGACAAAGCCAGCTCCCTCCTTGCTCAAACAAGAGCTAGTTAGGAAGTTCGGCAGCCAAAAGAAGCCTTTATGAAGCCCCCGACAGCTTCTTGGTATTCGATCAACCCCCGGAGCCGCACGATGGGGCAGCATCCGTGCGCCCATTGCCAAAGGGGGGCCTTGTTGCTGGGGCAGGGAAGCACCGCAGCATTGCCCGGCGGCAGCAGCCCTCCTCCCGCAGCGATCCCCTGCCAGCAGCCCCAGCGCATCCTTGTTTAGCAACATTTCAGGCTCCTGACAGGGTCTCCAGGGCTTTGGATGAGGAGGGCTGTTTGTAATGTCGAAACTGCTCTGTTCCCTTCTCCTCTCCCGGGATGGCTCTTCCCCCATTGGCAAGAACTTGTCTGGGTATGAGGCAAGCACCAGAGCCTGGTTCTTCATCCCCAGGAGAGGTCCCAGTGCAGCCAGGAGGGGTTTGCCTCCAGCTCTTTGCAGGGTGAGCAGTGGGCAGGGGAAGTGAGGGCATTGGCAGCAAAAGGAGCTTTGGAAGAGGGTGTGTGTCCAAAGTTAGGCTAAATCAGCTCACCCTAGGAGCATCTGAGATGAGTTACAGGAATACGAGAGCTCTCAGTCACACCAACAAGCTCCTCGGAGCACCAGCCTGGGTTGCTGCCTTCTGATACCATAGACACATCTCACCTCTGCTCCCACATTAGGCTGTATAAAGACAAGGGAAGCTGCAGCATTAGGGAAGCTGTTTCCCTGCATTTCAGAGGTGCCAAGGGAAGGGAGAGGATGGGAGCTGCTGTACAGAGGCTCTGCAGGTTCTTGGTGTTCCAGAAGGACACTGTACATCAGCTCTCCCCCATGCACATCAAGTGTACAGCACTGCATCCCAGGGCTTGAAACCTTATGAAGCCACAGGCTGCGCTCCATGCTCTGCTCTTGTGTCCAAGGGACAAACAGCACAAGGAGGGATGGTTGGTGCTTTTCCTTCTCTCCTCAGAACTCCATCTTCCTGCCAATACATCTGCCTGCACAGCAGTGTCTCTATAGTGCTCCTGGCTGGAGCTTCCATGGGACCACCCTGGTGTCCATGATGTGATCATCTTTCTAGGCAAGGATGGATCCTCAGGACCTTGGTTGTGGCTGCACAGCATCTCTTGGCACTGATCGAGTCACCGTGCTGTGACCATGCTGGCTGTCAGGGGCTCAAGTACAGCGATACCAAATAACCTCGACAAAGCACTGCCTCTGACTTCCTGCTACCACGTGGCGCTTTGATTGCCTTGGACTCCTAACACTTTACCACACCACAAAGGCCTGTGTACACACAGACCTGCTCTCACTGGCCCCTTGCTATTCAGGGCTGAATTCACAGCGAGTGGAGCACCTCACACCACTGCTACAGCCAACATCATGGTAAAGCATCATACTGTGGGTGAACCAGGTAATTGCTACTAAATAAAACCCATTGCAGACTGAGCAAAGTCCAAACCCTTCACTTGAGCACAAACCATAATCCCATGGCATTCCCCACAGAACATCCAGCAGCATTCCCCACCCAGGACAAACAGCCCTGGGTCTCTCTGCCAGCCAGCAGCGCTGTTGAGGCAGGAACAACCATGTCCTGGCTTAGTCAAGATCCCTGCAGCAGGTTTCTCCCGAGGCACAGGAGTGAACACCAGTTAAATGCAAAGCAGCAGCAGAAGGAAGAGGAGCGATGGAAGAGAGGAAGGGGTGCAAGCCGCAAGCGACATTAGCACGGAGGATGGAAGGAGAGAGGTGAAAAGCAGACGCGGCTCCTGGAGCGAGCACTCAGCAGTACCTGCGCTGCGGCCGCTCCTCCCCTCTCCTGCAGCAACACCTCCAACACCGCCTTGAGCTCTTAAACTCAGCACACGGGTGAGTCCTCTGGGAGCCTGGGATTTAATGGGAGCCCGGTCCCTCCCACCTGGGCTGAGCTTTGCTCGCCGCCCCTCTGTGCGCTGGGTGCAGCCCTGCTCCGGCCAGGTGTGATGCAAGAGGGAAGATCCAGGGGATGGGATACAGCTGGAGCAGCGCTGAGCTGCATCCAGCACATGGGCACAGCCCGGCCCGAGGCACAGTGACCCGGACGAGCTGGTGCGGGGCAAGGTAACTGCTGGCAGCAGCTGAGGGCTTGATGCTGCCGTTGACAGCCCTGCCCCTGAGGCCCCACCTGCGTCAGGAGTAGCCCAAAGAGCAGCACCAGCCGTGGCATGGGCCCCTCACAGCTTGGGAAGGGGGAGCAGACAGGGACCAAGCTTCAGCCTCACTCCCTGGCCCGAAACCATTGCCTTGATTCAGCCTCTGCTCAAGTGAAGCAATGAAGTGCAACCATCTTGACTCCTGATGCTCCTTCGTGTGTCCGAGCCCCCTGATTTATCCAAATGCCAGGAAGCTCCCAAGTGCGTCACCCAGATCATGCTGGCAGTAGGAAAGGGTTCTGTGACCTTTTGTTACTCCTTGACTCCTGGTTGAATTCATTTATTTTCACAGCTGTGGAGAGACCAAGCTCCGGTTGGAGCATTGGAATTGTGGTGTCTCCCTGCTCCTCCTCAGTGCAGAGGGCACCCACAGAGCTGTCATCGGGAGGAGCAGTTTGAGAGGTTACAGCCTGGCCCTGTGTCACTGCCGCGGTGGCAAAGGTGCTGACGCATTGGGTGAGATGGGTCCAACTGGGTGCAAAGGGGAAGAAATGTTCTCCTATCACGTCTGGCTAAAGGGTGGCTGTAGCCTTCTAAGGCTGTTCTGGCCTGATCTAAACCAAGACCTGGGTCTGCCCATACTCTCAGCACGTTATCTGCTGGCACATTACAGGGTGTATTTAAAGGCAACTGTGCCTCCAAGTCCTGCTTGTGCAGCGTCCATCCCTGACAGCGGGGCCTGACTGCTGCGTTCAGCATTCCCACGTTGGGAAGGGAGGGTAATAAATAATCCCCAAACATCCACATTTTGGATGGCTCTGTGTTTTGGCTCAAGGGTTTCTTCCAGTTTCAGTGGGCACAGAGCCACGCGGCAGCCTTTGAAATCCCACATGTGAAATACCCTTGTTGGGGGAAATGCCTATTCTGCTCCCAGAAATGCTCTCTGCTGGCTGCAGCATTGCCACACGGCGGAGGGACGCTTTGAAATGGCCGATTTTATCAGGAAATACACCATATAAACTCCCTTCCTTTAAATTCCTTGATCTCACTTTACAATCTTTCCAACGGTTCATTTATTATTGGCAGTTGTTTTTTCCTTTCTTTACATCCCTGGAATTTACAGTGCTCCACGCTGCCAGCACAGCCCCTTTCCTGCTGCAAGACTGAAGAGGGGAGTGAGTGATCTCCCAGCAGCTTTCCTTTCTCCTGGCTGGTAAAATTCCCCATTGATGTGGGACCTGACAGGCAGCATTTGCAACCTGGAGGACACTCAGTACCGCTACTGCTGCACACACAGCGTGAGGCTCCGGCTGGGAGCAGGCAGGGAGTGGTGTTGGGAGACCAGGATGTGTGTTAGGGTGTAAAATCACAGGCTCATGGAATGCCTTGGAAAGGACCTTACAGCTCCTCCAGCTCCAACCCCTGCCATGGCAGGGGCACCTTCCACTGGAGCAGCTTGCTCCAAGCCCCTGTGTCCAACCTGGCCTTGAGCACTGCCAGGGATGGGGCAGCCACAGCTTCTCTGGGCCATCACCCTGTGCCAGCGCCTCAGCACCCTCACAGGGAACAGCTTCTGCCTCAGAGCTCAGCTCAGGCTCCCCTGGGGCAGATTCAAGCCATTCCCCTTGGCCTGTCCCTACCGGCCCTTGTCCCAAGCCCCTCTCCAGGTTCCCTACAGCCCCTTTAGGCCCTGGAGCTGCTCTCAAGTCTCCCCTTCAGGAGCCTTCTCGCCCCCAGGCTGCCCTAGCCCAGCTCTCTCAGCCTGGCTGCATCCAGCCTCTGGATCATCTTTATGACCTGCTCTGGACTTGCTCAGGGTCCCTTGAGCTGAGCATCTACACTGCAGGTCTGCAGCCCTGGTAAGACAAGCCCTGTGTCAGCAGGATGGAGCATGTTGTGCACATCCCAGAGGGAGCCTGCGCTGGACCACCCTGTCCCACCGCCCCAGCTCCAGCCCGCGGCTGCTTCATGTTTGACAGAAGGGGGTGATCAGCCAGCTTTGGTGATGCAAAGCTGCTTGCTGTGTTCTAACATCCCATTCCCTTTGCCCCGGGGCCTGGAGGGGCCTCTCTGTCCCAGACTGATGCAATTCCCCTTCAGAGGGTATTGGATTGTTACTGCTGTTGGCACTGACAAAGCCAAACTGAAATCCTGGGCTGTTTCTCGAGCATTGCTTTCAGTGTGCAGCGCAGACATTCACGTCTCAGTGCTTTTCCATTTGCGTTGTGTAAGGCTCTCGGAGGTATCCTGGAGGGGCCAGTTGCTATAGAAAAGGGCTTGTTTGTTGCAGTGCGGTCCAACTCCTCGCCGAGTGCTGAAGCAAACACGATATTGCAAGACCCCTCTGAAAAAAACCCCATCGTTTTCCTCTGGCTTTGACTTTGCTGGTTTTGCAGGGAAGCCAAGATGCTCCGTGGCTCCTTTGCCAAGCCCTTGCATCTCTGTACACAGGGAAGATTAACAGGCATAGAGCAATGAGGCGCACTGTGGGCCTGCCTGCACAGCAGTGTTTGCCCTGCCCTGATGGATCATTAACCACAGCCTGGGCTGCCCAGGTGTGAAAATGTGCTTGCACTAGGGCTCCTTACCCCAGTCACAGCCTGGGCGAAGTGGGTTCATGGAGGGTGTTGGGTATTTGAGCAGCAGCGTCCGCATGCTTACAGAGGTGGAAAAATCCTGCTGTGGACAAGCCTCTGCCTCCTCCTGGATTTTCCCACCCTGAAGGCTCCAAACATGATTAGCAAGCAACCTATCCCAAGACTCTTACACAGGTGTGCAGGTAACGCAGCTCCCCTGAGCTGGAATGGGATAGTGGCAAGGTGGCAAGGGCTGTTTGGGATTGGCATTCCCAACAGGAGCAGGTCCTGGGAGCACCCCATGGTGCATCTGCAGCAGAATCCGCTGCCACCACCTCTGCCGGTAGCTCTGTTTCTTCTTTTCTCAACTGAAATGGACCTGCCTGTGCAGTGCAGCTCTCTCCAAGCATGGCTTTACCTGGGATGTGCTTATAAAAGACCAAGTATTGATTTGACAGCTAAACCACCCCAAATAAAACTCACGAGCTGGCCCCAGCGCTGGCTCTGCCCCATTTTGCTTCAGCAGTGCTGTGCCCCATGTCCTGTGTTAAGCACTGAGGCCACCTCCCTCCCATCACCGGCTCCAAGCCTGGCACCATGCCCCAACAGCAGCAGTGACACGGGCAGTCGGCGGAGCAGTGAATCTGGGCAGGAAGCAGACTGCTGCTCTCTTCTTCCCTCCTCCTCCCCACCTCCTTTCTCCTCTGGGGCCTTCAGAAATGCAGCAAACGTGATGTACACTGAAACACCTATTTCGAGAGCCGCAGAGGGCTCTGACCTGCCTAGGACTGATGGCACATCTGCCATCGGCAGAGCAAGCCCAGGCGGCTCCCAGGGAAACCTCTGAGGGCTGCCTGACCGGCTTTGCGCTTGGATGGACCTCAACCAGCCCACCAAGGGCAGGGGAGAGGACCACAGGCACTCACTGAGGCCTGGAGTTAGGTCCTGCTGCCACCTTCAGACACCCCCAGAGACACCCTGAGCCCTTCTTTTGGGGCCTGTGAGTGCAGCGTGTAGCAGTGTTCAACAGCACTGAGCCCGCAGCATCCAACAGCACTCGTGATGCTGTGAGCTGCGCAGCACACGGGGCATGAGGACAGATGGATGCTGAGGAGGCAGCTCTTCACACTCCACTGACCCTGGCGCCGCAGGGCTCACTTTAACAGCTACGTGTGTGCTGCAGAGACCTCAGCACTTCGGAAACCTCTGCCAGGTGAATCAACCTTGGGCTTGGAACAAGCAGCACTGGGAGGGGGATGAGGCCCTTCAGTTCCCCCGAGGGGATGTTCATCAGCATCCTCTGACTGAGAGAAAGGACCTTTTGTTTTCTACACCTTACAGTTGTGATTTTCACGGACTTAAGCACAAGCCAACGTGGAAGCCACACTGGAGCATCAGTGAGAGTGTGATAGCAGCGAGGGAAGGGGCTGGTTCCCTCTGTGCCCTATGGGGTGCCCCAACCCAACAGTGTTTGTGTGCAGGAGGGAACCAAGGAGCAGCCGCTGTGGCCTGGAGCATGTCAGAGGCAGGGGCTGGGTTGCTCCATGAGCCTGCCTGCACACGCCGAGTGGTGCAAGGGCTTCCACAGCTGGCGAGGGGAAAACCACTGACGTCAAGGAGGTGGGATGAGGGCTGGTGCTGCCCTGCATGGCAAAGCTGAGGTGGCAGCACCTCAAGGAGTTCCCTTGCTGTGGAGGTGGAGCGCTGAGAAAACACCTTTTTTGGTCAGTGCTGTGTGACTGCACCAGGGTTTCTGATGTGCTAAGGAGCTATGGGCAAGCCCCAGAGAAGGCTGGCTCTGGAGGCTCCCTGTCCCAGAGGGGTGCTCAGCACATAACAGTCTCCTGAACCCCTGTCAAAGGCTCACCTTTGATTTCTCTTGGTGGTTCCTCAGAGGCTGGGGACATTAAAGCCAGTGAAAGAGGCCAGGACAGCATCCTGCAGCGTGCATCTGAGGCTTGCGTTTTGCTCTCAAAACAGCAAACACTTAGAGATCGGATTCTTTTCTTGACAGCCCTTTTCCTGAGGCAGCTTTTAACTGATCATTTCCAGTGAGGAGACCTCCCATGGGGAATAGATGCCTCTGCATTGCTGTGGTGGGGGATGATGCAGGGAGCCGGCAGCGCTGGTTGCGCCATGTGGTAGCACCCATCCATCAGCTGAGACGTCATGGTCCAAAACTTTCCTTGGAAAGATGCTTTTAGGATCCACCCCGGAAGCAGCCGTGAACAAGCCCGCACTGATGTAAGGCACTGAATGAATCATGGAGCCACCTGCCTCCCCACCACAGGCGTATTCAGCCTGTGCCAAGTGACACCATCGCCCTGCAGCCTGTCATCACAGACTGGGGTTGGCCCGGGAGGCCAGCAGAGTCCTAGAGGGTTGGAGGGGGTTCTGCACGCTGGGGTTCTCCAGTACCAGAGCATCTTCCCAGTGCCTGTGCCAGGCACCTGACATCGACTCAATAGGGACAGCATGGTGTGAAGGCACATGGCCACGGGCTACGGGGGACCTTCACCTCCTCTCTTGCTGCCACAGCAGAGTCTTTCTCTATCCACCAGTTCCCATGTGCTGCCTCAAGCTTTGCTCCCAGCCAGACAGCCAGAACGTGGATAGACACCTCCAAGGAGCACGTTAGCAGTGGTTCCATAGGCACTTCACTGTCCTGGGTGTCCTGTGGCACAGGGCTGTGGATATGCTGCTTGGGAAAGAAATGCACTTGGAGCCGTTCCTGTAGCTCTCAGTACTAAATCCCAAGGATCTTCAGAGGAGACTGCGCTGCTCACCCCCCGGCAGCAGGACCTGCAGCACGGGTGCTCTGTTCACAAAGCCTGATGGTGCAGGGACCTGAGATGAAGGCATCTCACCTGCCCGTGTGCACACTGGTTCGTGCTCCAGTGACCCCACAGCAGAGGCAGTGCTGCAGGAGGGGAGATGCTGATCTCTGAGCTGTATGTACCTGGTGATAGCTTTCCACTAAGCAATCATGGAAAGGTTTCATCCCCAGGCTAACAGATTTGCCTGAGGTTCATGGTGGGTGGCAGAAGGAAAGAGATGAGACCCAACTCTTCCTGGACCGTGCCCCCTGCCTCCGAGCTGCATTTGAAATGAACACCATCAATTTTCCCTTTTCCAGGAATGAGGCTCCTGCAACCTCAGGGCACGGAGCCCTGACACAGCCTTTGTCTTGGAGCTGGCGTCTTTCTTATCAAGGTGAAGGCAAGGAGAACACTTGCTTTTCCTCTCCACAATCAGCTTTGTTTGCTCATGCTGCAATGCCCTAAGCTAATAGGGGTTGGCAATTCAGGTAAATTGCACCATATTTGTTCAACAGAAAAACCCTCCTGGAAGCAGGAAGCGGGTTCTGGGCACAGCCAGCAGGGATAATTCCACCTCTTATTGCTACCAGGAATTAATAGGAATGAAAGAAGGGATGGACAGGAAGGGGAAAGGTAAAGCCAAAGTGTATGGAGGGCCTCCGGATGGGTGCAGCAGCAAAGGGCTGGGGAAGAATAGGTTGATTAATGCAGGTTTATGGGAAGAAGTGGGCAAGGATGGTGAGAAATGAGAATCATTCGGAGCTGGAGGACTGCCAGGGGCTGTGAGTGGGACAGGGCAGTGCTGAGGGTGTGCAGCTGCCTCTGCAGCTCTGCACCGCGTTCATCTTACAACGGGTAAAATCCCCTCAGGTCTGTAGCAGCCCTTGAGGGGCTGAGGATCAACCCCTCTCCCTGCAGCTGTTCCCAGACTTCACAAGAGCAGGAATGTCCTCTCAGGATCTGCTTCCCACATGGAGCCCCACACTGGCTGCACTCAAGCCGCTCATGTGCTACCTGCAGAGCGGCATCTTCTCCTCCATCCGTCGTAGCCTGGGCATGCAGCGCTGCATCATGGCTTCCTGATATCCAATATGCTTGCTTCACTTCTGTCTGCAGCCCAGGGGAGCAGCCGGGCTGGCAGGGTGGGCTCACATTCCAGGGACCCGGAGACAATGAAAGCATGGTTTGTCTGACTGGGAGCATTGCAAAGGGCTGACTCACAGCTGCTGACACTTGTCACGCTGCAAGAGCATCTTGATATTTATGGAAGGCCGTTCCCATCCGCAGTGCAGGGTACAGGGGGGCCGAATGCTCCGCGTGCCTTCTCCGTGCCTCAGCCCTGGCCTGCACTGCCCTTGCCCGTGCCTGGGTTCCTGGGATGGAAATGCTCTGGTCCTGCTCTGCCCATCGGCCCCACTGTGGGCTCTAGGCTGGGCCATTGCTCAGTCCTGGCCATAGCCTACAATTGAGTCCTGTCTGTCCCTGTCCCATATGCTTTTGGTGCAGGGATGCGAAGGGCTCTCCAACTGGGATACTGGGCTGTAGTAGTGATAACTGGATAGCAGAAACAGCTCACAGCAAAGCACTGGTGCTCCCAAAAGCCCCTTTGCAGGACTAGCAAGTGCCCGTCAGACACAGGCACTTAGTTTTGATGTTGGAAAACCCATCGCTACTTCTCTTTCAAGTCCTTGCCTCTGCTCTTGTCCAAGTCTTCAGGAAAGGGAAGGAGAAGAGGCCCCTGCGGTTCCTTCCTGCACCGAGCAGTGGCTGCCTGTGGACCGGGCAGGCTCTGTGGGCTCCTCTGCACAGCAGAGCTGTTTGGGGAGCTGGCTCCAGCCTCCAGGCTGCCCTGCCAACACCTTTCCCCAGTGCTAATCTCACTTCAAGGCTAAAGGAGCCTGAGGTGCTAATGGACTCTAATGGAGCCGTGCTGTTCTCCTGGGAGGCAGACAAGCTGTCCTGAAGAGAGAGAAAGCAATGAGCAGATCACTAGCGCTTCCACGGTTGTTCTGGCTGTCATTCTGAGACTTCCCTTGGGGTCACAGCTTCCATAGATTGTAAGGGAGGAAGAAGTGAGACTCCAGGCGTGACCACCAAGGCAGGCAGGGTGTGTAGCCGGGTGCCATTGCCACCACTTTGGAGGGCTTTGGGAATCTCAGGCTCTGCCTCGCCAGCATCCCAACTGTGCCGGGTAACACCAGCATCTTCCTCTGCAGAGGAGCTGCTTGGTGAGCATCCTGCCCGAGGAGGAGCCTGGCAGTGGGAATGGGCCTGGCCCATGCATTCGGTGTGATGTGCTGCCCTCTTTAACTTCTATTTTGCTAACAGCAATTTCCAGTGCTTCTCTCATGACACTGACAAAAATGAGTCACAGGAAAACAGAACAAGCCAAAAAGAGATGCTCGGCTTGTACAAGAACAAGATGCTTTGCTCTGGCTTTGTTTGTTTCCCTGCATGTTTGTGAATTAGCACTTCCGTGCTTGCCCATGGTCTCCCTCCTGCCCCTGCCTGTGGATAGCCTGCGATGCTATAGCTCTCCAGCCGCAGCACGAGGAAAGGATCAGCTCCTTGGCCAAGGAACGAACAGCTCCAAGCAGCAGTGCCCTTCTAGTGCACTGCAGACAGGTCACGCTCTATTTATTGATTCATTTTCATACCAGAAGTGCTGCGTTGATACTTCCTTCCCTGCTAATTCGAGTGCTGCAGTTCTGCGCTGCAGTCCTGTGCCAGCAAGACAGGCAAGAGACACTGGAAACCCATGCCCAGCTCTGCTCATGCTTCCAAGCATCACCTCGGACTTACTTCTCTCCCTCCAGAACACACACTTAGAGCCTGGCTCTTGTTTCCAAAGGCCCTCGAGATCCTCAAAAGGCATCAGAGCAATTCAAACTGTGGCTCTCCCACTGTGTCTCCCAGCTGGGCTTTCCCAATGCATTGTTCCCCTTTTCCAGTAGTGGAAATCATGGCTCAGTGGCCACCGACAGGACACAGGGCGCCAGGATTTATATGGTGCAAGCCTGCGTTTAAAGGAGGATGCCAAGAATGCTGCCAAGAATGGTTTTTTCCTGGATATCTTGGGCATTATCTGACTCCCTGCAGCAGCACTGAGGGGAGGATGTAACAGCGTCTGCTTGGGAGGCCTGAGGACATTCAAGCATCAAATTGAGCATTTAGACACTTAAAAAAGTAATGAAGGGCACCATGCTGTTCCACTTAAACCAGAAGAGCGTGACACAGCTTGGAGGAGGATTTAGAAACCTTTTTCTGGGGGGAAATACAGGGAAGAAAACACATAAAAGCGAAGGAGGGCTTGATCCCATCGGCTCGCTGCATCCTTCTCCTGGGCTCAGCTTCCCAGCAGCCGCGGGTTGATTTCGTCTGCTCTTTGTGCTCATTCCGGAGGAGCAGGGGTGGGAGGAATCCCGTGGTTTCCTGTTGCCCTCCAGTGGCAGCCGCTCAGAGCAGCCGCAGCCCTGGGAACGGTGCTTCTCACCTGGGCGCCCTGGAGATGGCAATTCCCCCCCGGGGTTTAATACGCCTCTAACGAACATGCGGCGAAGCCACCTCCACTGAGTACAGATCCTGGCATTCCCCAGCGCAGGGAAGGCTGAACCAGCTCCACACCATCACACCTGCATGGCCACATAGACCGCTCGTGTCCTTCCCCATTTCCAACTTTGGAATGAGAATGGCCCGAGTTTAGAATGTTTTTTTCTATTTCTCTTTCAAAGGCTTTGAAGGTTGGGTCACTACATGGCAATTCATAGACAGCAATGTTCTCCTCTGCTTATTAACATGGAATGCTTTGGGATGAAGGAATCTTAAGCCATTCCCCTTGGCCTGTCCCTACAGGCCCTTGTCCCAAGCCCCTCTCCAGGTTCCCTGCAGCCCCTTTAGGCCCTGGAGCTGCTCTCAGGTCTCCCCTTCTTCAGGAGCCTGCTCTGGGCTGCCCCAGCCCAGCTCTCTCAGCCTGGCTCCAGAGCAGAGCTGCTCCAGCCCTC